>CAUYON010131540.1:0-14359 GCA_963573935.1 Arctocebus calabarensis
TTACTTTGTGTTGGTAGGATTAGAATTTTTCTCTTTTAGCTATTTTAAAATAGGTAAAATATCTCAGATTGCATGTGAAGCCCACACACTGTACCCCATGATTGAACTAATGTACACAGCCATGATTCAATAAAAAAAAAATTAGTTCACTGGGTAAGAGGAAGGAATATGGTGAAATTTTAAAGGTCCCAAGAGTTGTTGTCAATTGCTTTATAAAGAAGATTCTGTCTGAAGAAGGTTTATTTTAGTACTGTTTCTCAAACCATGAGACTGCTATGTGGTATTTTTAATCTAAAGTTTCCTTTTTCTATAAAAAAGAAATTTCTTTGGAAACATTTATGGTAATAATTTTGTCATTCTCATTTGCATTATGATGGTTAAAGAAAGAAAAGCAATTTTAAAAGGTTTAGATAAAAGTACATTATACATATGTAAATATCATATTTGTTATCTTGTCTGATGTAATATATATTAAAAGAACTTGAGTATAAATAGCATGAAATATGACTGCATATGTTATTTTAGACCATATTGAAGGCTCAATTACTTGACATGAATTACTTTCATTATAAATTTATGGTCCGCTAACAGTTAGCTTTTGAATGCTATAGGGACAAGCAGAGGAGAGTTAAGCACTGAAAATATAATTATCACCCTCACAGAGTTTACATTAGGTGAGATCCCACCAATTGCCCTCCCTACAAATTGAACTCTACCCTGCAAGTGAGAATAATGTAACCTAAAAAATTTGTACCCTCATATTAATTTAAAATAAAAAATAAAATGTAATTATCATCAACTCCATATATTCTACTGCATTCATTACATAACTTTGTTGAGGCTAAAAGTAATTCTTTAACGGATATGTTTCATCTGGTAAAGATGTTTTCTGCCAAAACAATGCCTCTATGTCCACAGTAAACAGCTTGTGTGGAGATTCAGGGATCCAGCCAGGTGCTTTATTTCTAAATTTCCTTTCATTATGGAATGATCTTCTGATTTATTCTTACAAATAGGATATTATGAGAATTAACATGTACCGTTTCAGTATCAGGTATATTTTAAGAACTACTTCTTACATTCTACAATTTGTCTTTTTACTCTTTTAATTTCTAGATATACAAAGTAGGTCTATAGCCTTTGTCTTTTCTTTTATCTCTTCTGATTTGCAGGAGTAGATGATGGTACTTACAGGCTGAACTAATCACAAGATTTAACAAGCAAACAGGCACCTTCTAACTAGAAACATGGAATGAGTTCTTACCTTTTGAACAAAGCATGCATATCAATTAAGCAAGCCCAGCAACCAAACTGTTTCAGGATATTACCTGAGAGTACTGTTCTATGGTATTTTTATGCTAAACATTCACAAATGTATTCTAAACAACTCATCAATCTATACTGTGAGACTAAATATCAGAATTGTTCACATCTTGCAAAAAGGTGTCTTTTCAGGGACTTTTTAAAGTCCTAATCTCAAAGACTGAGAATTTATCAAGAAAAGAAAAGCCTATTTTTGTAATATTGCATACTCTCAAATGTTTAAGCATATATAAGTTTATGGTCCAAAGACTTCATTTTATATATTTTTCTAACAAATTATTAAATAACAAACATATATCTTTTATGTACATCTTAAGAAAGTAAGTTATTGATATAAATCAAAATCATAGAGTGATTATGGAATTAATTTATGTAAGGACAAAAAATTATATAACTTTTACTATGAATAAAAATTCTATTTAATGTAACTTGAGGTTGAGAAATAAGTAACCATCCTAGAACACTGAATGATTTTTAGTGTTTTTACATATATGTTTATAAAACACCAAGTTTTAAATAAGTTGCTTAGATCGCACTTCCAACAATTGCATACATTTATTTGGTAATCCTTGAATGATTTTCTGGTGTACAAGTATTTATATTCTTTTTGAAAATGTAAGTTTGGCAGTGTTTTATTTTATTTTATTTTAACCCCTATATCAGCAGCAGCACTGAACGTTTGACAGTTCAGTTTTTAAACTCCTTCTAGTGAATTTTATTTGATACATTGCTTTTTTAGAACATACTAATAGAAAAAAGACATGAACAAGATTTGAATAATATAATGACACTATTTTCTTCATGAATTTTTTTTTTTTTTTTGTAGAGACAGAGTCTCACTTTATCGCCCTGAGTAGAGTGCCATGACGTCACACAACTCACAGCAACCTCCACCTCCTGGGCTTAGTCGATTCTCTTGCCTCAGTCTCCAGAGTAGCTGGGACCACAGGCGCCTGCCCCAACGCCCGGCTATTTTTATGTTTGCAGTTCACCGGGGCTGGGTTTGAACCCGCCACCCTGAGTATATGGGGCCGGCTCCTTACTGACTGAGCCACAAGTGCCGCCCTATGATATTTTTATTCTGAGATGAAAAGGGGAGGGAAAATTAGAATAGTCTATTTAAACTTTAATTCTCTCAATACCCTTTAATCTATGGAGGATGGTAAATTTATAATAGGTGTTTGCTGCAGATTGGTATTAGAGCATCAGTGTTTTCATATCCTTTAAAAAGAAATAAAAGTCAATGTTAAGGATCTTTTGTTTTGGATCATCAATAAAGATAATGAAGAAAAAAGAGATAAGAGGAAAGGTAAATTAAAGAAGTACTGAGACAGAATATTCCTCCAAAATTTAATGAATATTTGAATTTTTTTCTTAATACTATTCCGTGAAAGCGAATGACAGCTGTACAGGAGGAAGTTTTTTTTTTTTTCTTAATAAACTTTATTCCAAAATGTCATAATGATGAGAGATGGCAATTGTAAATGATAATTGTAACATAAGTAAATAAAATATAAAAAAAAAAGTATATTGACTTAGGTAAGGAAGATTATTGTACCCAGTGCCAAAAAAAAAAAAAAGAAAGAAAGAAAGAAGAAAAAAAAACCCAGGTATATTGTAATCTTTAATCTCTAGTTATTTCCAACTAGGAGATGAGAGAAATGGGTGATTTCTTTATTTGATCCTCATTTACCATTATTTACTTGGAAGGCCAAAAAATAAATCTCTAAGTTTTTTCCAGGCTTTTGACTGAGTTAAATTTCTTTAATGCCAGTTCTACTTTAATAATTTGTTATACATAGGCAAAGTTACAAACTAAATCTTCAGAAATTTGTATTATCACGATCCTAAGTATTCTTCCTGTCTTATTCCAAATAGTTTAAAATGTTTTTGCTCGTTTGTCTGACACAACAGCACCATGCATAGGATGGCATGATTCTATCATATTACTCTTTCTCTTTTAAAATTAAAAGTCTCATTTTCTTAAGGATAGCAAAAACATGTACGTTATCGGGAACACTCAATATTGCTTACTTTCAGGGTAGACGATATGGGTCAAATCCACACAGACAGCGTCGTGATGAAAGGGTCTTGAAGTGCATTGCAGGCCCATGATCGTCCAAGACCCTGTGTGGTGTTGAAGACTGTATCTCTGAGTTAGCTAAATATGTTCTGATGAAGTTCAGAAAGCATTGTTTTGTAGATACAGCGAACACTGTACCTTTCACTCCATTAGCAACTGCCAGATGCATTTTGGATTCAGCTTTCCCTATCTAATTTGAAACCTAATAGCTAATCTCTTTACCCTTTAAATTTCTGATGTGTCATATTGCATTACATTTCTTCTGTCACCTTCCATCACTGTATATTTTGTTGCAAAGAAAAGCCAATGTGATTTGACATCACACAAGATGATAGGATCCAAGAGATTTAAAGCGGTGCTAGTCAGCAGAGCAGAAATGTGACACATTGCTTCAAATGTGCAAATACTCACTTTTTAAAAAGTAGATATCTGCTAAAAGCAGGTATGTAGGGTGATCCATAATATTAATAGTTAAGGGAAAAGATATGGATTTTATCTTTTAGTGTCAAATTTAAAACTCTCTGCAAGCCTATATAAGTAACAGAAAGATTGATTCAAAGTGACAATGGCCAGAGAAAAATTAGTTTGATCCTATTCCATTTTGTGTGGTAAGCATTCTCCTAAAGTCCCTGAATAATACAGCAATGTGCCCGCCCAGTCTTGCCATTGCATTTTCAGACAGAATTGTAAATAACTTTCATACATTTACTTATGCCAAAGCAAACATTGTTTCTTGTATTTAATGCTTCAAATAGTAACAATAATAACAAAACAACATACACTGAAAATAAGTTTTCCTATTGTTTAAATAACTGTTTTTGGTTTTTAGTATGTTTTTAAAATATCAAGTTATAAAGATGTACCTTAAAGACATTATTATCCATGAGATAAAAGAGACTTAGCACCTTGTATACAAGTCAGAGTCATCCTGGAGGACATAATTCTACCTCTCTTTACAAAAATTATTTCATTTATGTTTTTAACTTGTATTTTTATAGTGAATCCACTTGCATATTCCACAAAAAAATGTCTGGGTGTATGGTACAAAAGAAAAAAATAATTTAGAATTCAGATAGGCAGGGGAAAGTTTTATCTCTATGGTCTGTATAGTTGACATTCTGATTTTTTAAATATCAAATACCATACTAGAATGCACATTCTACGATTGGAGAATTCCTCACCCAAGGAGTATTAGCCTGTCACACAATCATCTTCCCAGTAAAGTCAGCGAGCTATTTTAGAACTTACTATCTATTTGGAAGCTCAAATACAAGAATATGAATTATGCTATACCAATCTGATATGCTCAATCAGTCGTAAATAAGAAGCTAATAAAACAATGAAGACATAATTATTTGGAGAAATGATGATGATATCAAAATCTTATTTTTATGTTGGTCATACCAGATGTACTAAGGTTTCTGCGGGCAGCATGATCAGTGTCCAGTTTCAGATATGGCAATGGTGTAGAATCTGAGCACGCTGTTCACAGGCAATGAGAATACAGTGTTTGCTGGACAGATTATGGTAAAATATTGTTGAAATGACCAGCTTCCCCTGCTCCCTCGCTTCCTCTTCTCCCTTCTTGGATCTCCAAACTTGCATTAGTGTATTCTGAAGTACACAATCAAACCATCATTTATGTCTATTTCTTGTTAGTTTAATTTTAGTCAATTTTTCATTGTTTTATTATAACAATTTTTACTATTTGAAAGCAAAGACTCAATGAACCATTTAGAACCGGACAAAAGCATTTAAATAGTGAGTTCAAATCCAAGTGGATCCATATTGACAGTTTACTTAAAAGTTTTGTTTGGGTTATTAAATGCAGATTGCATTAATATTTCACTTTACACAAGTTAGCACTTTTAGGCAAACTTTTCAAAAATAATTAGAAGTGGGCGGTGCCTGTGGCTTAAAGGAGTAGCCCCACATATCAGAGGTGGTGGGCTCAAATCCAGCCCCTGCCCAAAACTGCAAAAAAAAATAATAATAATTAAAAGTAATATAATCATCTATTGCTAGTGAGGATGCAGAGTAAAAGTTGACTCTCGTACATGGCTGATTACAAGGTGAATTACTATACTTTTTGTTTGGTAGTATTGAACATACATATTTATAAAACAACACGCTTTGATCTACAAAGCCCCTTCTTAGGATTCTTGGGATTCTAACCCATGGAAATAAATGCATCCAAAGTGGGATCTTAGAATAAAAAATAAATAGATGAATTAATGCATAAAGGTACATACACAGTAAAGGAGGTTTAGTGAAATGCTAATTAAAATGTGGAAAAAGCTTAGAGAGTAAATATCAATCAAATAGGGGAAATTTGAATAAGGTGTGATGCATTGATTATGTGACATGATCTACAAATCCTACAAGAAATATGCGAAGTACTTCCCAGAGGAATAGATAGGTTGCATTTTGCAATTTTTAGAAAAGGAAGCAAAAAATATTTATATTTACATTTATACTTATAATTTGATTTGTTACAATTTATGTTATAAATTATGGTAATTTTATATAAAGACACAGTATTTTGGTAATATCATTTATCCAGGATCAAGAGGAAGTAGAGATATAGTAATAATCTTTACTAAAGAAGATGAGTAAGTAAAATTAGTACTTAGCAAAAAAAAAAAAAAAGTGTTCTGTGAGAATGAAAAATCCTAGTAAAAACTGAGTAACATTGGGCAAAGTGGTTCATGCATGTAATCCTAGCACTGGTGGGATTACTACCCTAGGACTGGGTGGCTGAGGCAAGTGGATCTCCTGAGTTCAGAAGTTCGAGACCAGCCCAAGCCAGAGCAAGACCACCTCCCCATCTCTAAAAATAGCCAGGCATTGTGGTGGGCACCTGTAGTTCCAGCTACTTGGGAAGCTGAAGCAAGAGGATTGCTTGAGCCCAACAGTTAGAGGTTGCTGTAAGCTATGATGCTAGGGGACTCTACCAAGGTTGACAAAGTAAGACTCTGTCTCAAAAAACAAAACAAAACAAAACAAGCCATATGTAACATTTGAGTGTTATCCTCAAAAAGCAGAGACTTTTCCAGAATGGTCCTCTGAATCACACAGCTGAAAGAAAAGTTTTCGCCATTGCCTTTGGGAAAGAAATTACAACTCATTATATATTCTTCATGTTCATATGCATATAAATACATAGAGTAAGGTATGAAACATGATGGAAGCTTAATAACATAAATATTACTTGCTTAGCTATGAGTTTTTCTTAGCTATGACTCTTTTCTCTGTTTTTAATAATCGAATCCCTGTTTTAGAAATCTCATCAATTCTCTTCTCACTTGAAGTACATTAAACTATGATACGGAGCCATTTTCAGATTAAGATGGATTATGTATGCTGCTAATCACAGTAAGCCCCTGCCAGCAACACTACATGTCTGGTTAAATCAAACATCATCAATTCCCAGCTCGCTGTGGCTGCGCAGTGATACTGCAGTCTAAGACACTCTGCTTTGGTTTAGATTTGTCTGTGCTTATTTCCCGTCAAGACTACCACCTCTATTCTAACATCATAGATGTAACACCCTGTCTCAGGACCTCTAGATGTTCCCATCTCCTCAGTCATTGAAGAGGTGCCTCACACACAGCCTCACTTCTTCATTCTGGCCACTTGGTTTGCCCTGAGTCTTAATTAACTCTAATTGCCACATAAAATCTGAAAAATCATATCTAGAGGTAATCACAGTATAGTTTAAATGCTAAATATGAGGCTACACCTTATTAATGAAGGACAATACCAAAGGTTCTCTCAAAAATAGTACAGACTATCATATCAAAGGTGAAGTGGATGGTTGTAGATATACTAGTCCACATTGATTTGTTATTTCTCATCATTAGGAATATGAGAGATAACATTTTATCGTCAAGAGTATAAGTGATCTTTCCAGAAAAGCAAATTTTCTACAAGGAATTTACTTACATTCATCAATAACACAATTTTAAAGAAAATAAATTTTGAAAATAACAGCTCAAGGTATCAACAGCACATGAAAAAATTGACCTTTACTTTTTCCTAAGCCATTTTGTTTCAGGAATGAGTATAAAATTTGAAGAACAATATTCTTAGAGCTTATAAAAAATAATAATTTTTATTCAATATAGAAATCTACATATGCACTTTTTCATCAATTTAACCAAAGGTTTTTTTGTTTGTGTGTTTGTTTGTTTGTTTTGTTAAATGAGAGTTCAACAGTGAATATATGAGAAGAAAACAAAGAATTTCTTGAACTGGTCACAGAAGGTAATTATTTTTTATTATAGTTAAGATGAAATTAAACTTTTTAATTAGAAAGTTACATTGTAATTTGAATCTAAGCAACTGTTCATAAAATGGCCACTGGTGCTGTCATTAAAGTAAAAATAGATCAAATTTAAATTAAAATAAATGTCTTTTTAAAAAATGCAGCTGAGGGCCTAATACCATTCTCTTTATAATAACTCCTAAAACAAAAGCTCTAAACTGTTGGGATCATATCTACCATTTTATTAGTTATCAAGTTTTTTTTGTTTTTTTTTAAAGGATGTCTCTTTCCATTTCTCAGCCGTAGTATTATGTTAACTGTTGTTAATCTGTTAGGTAACCTGAAGAAGCAATTTCAATACTAAGTGCATAAAAATGCCTTCTTTTTCTCTAACATTAAAACAAATCTGCTTGAGTAAATAAGACACTTTGTGATGCACCTTTTTTTTCTTTTCTTTTTTTTTTTTTTTGCAGTTTTTACCCCGGACTGGGTTTGGTCCCACCATCTCCGGAATATGGGACCAGCGCTCTACTCCTTTGAGCCACAGGCACAGCCTGTGATGCACATTTTAATTCAATTATGGAATGCACATATTAATTCAATGATGGAATGAATATTGCAAGAGTCCTGATTTTTCCAATAATGGTTTACCTTTTTTATTGAGTAGTGTAAAAGAAGTACAAATAAGTGTTTTACAATGAATGCTTTTAAAAGGTCTAGAATATGGTATTACAAAGTTTAAACCTTGAAATGTTACACCACTGACAATAAGGGAAAAATGCTATAAATATTACATGAAAGAAATAGAGAGCAATTGGAGACCTCAACTTTAATTCTTAAAACCAATGATGATTCAATTAAACTACATCCCGTTAGTTTCTGTGGGCTTTAAAAGAAAAAGCACTGTTTCTGTGTTCAAAAGCCTTTCCATCAAGTTTGCTGAAAGTAAAAAGCAACTAGTGAGCAGTCAAGCATTTATATTTTAGCATGAGTTGTGTGCTCTTATAATTTATCTTGTGGCAATTCATATAAAATTTCACCTCATTTTTAAAACAGAATTCTAAAAAGAAAAAGTGCACAGAGAAATGTGTTTCAGACCCTCCAAAATATGGGAGGTCATGCTTCCCACACGGGCATGCTTCATTCGTCTAGTTCTTACAGATTATCTGATAACAAAATGAGACCAATGATTGCACGACCAATAATTTCAGAATATTCCACAGGGTGTCAGTTCAGAAGTGAGTAGACTGAGAACTAGAATATACTCTTAAAAACTCACAAAGAAAGGACATGGGTTTGGATTAAAGGCAATGGAGTAACATATTGAAAGCTGTTATGTGAATCAGGAAAATAATTCAGACATTTCAGAGGGTTGACACAAAAACACTGTAAATTGACTTTGTATTTAATTTTTGCTTTCTAATTTGCCTTACTGCATTATAACATAGTAGTTTAGAAGGGAAGTCAAAGAACTTCTTTGTTTAGGTAAGAATGGCAAGAAAAGGAATATTTAGGTTAGGCAGCCTGAAATCTAAGTTGTATTTTATTGGCAGGTACCTGTAAGCTCTGAAAAGTTCAAGAGCAGTTTCCTATTTAGAAGATATGAAACAATGTATACCTTGGGAAGAGGAAGGTTGGGGCTTAGAAATATTGATTTGGTCCTTCAGAGTTACACTTGGTAATTCATTTCTATTAAACACTTCAGCGGAAGGTAAAGGCTTTTCTTTTCAAGCAAAGTCTGCCAAGAATCCTCAGGCAGTGATTTATCGGAGTAAGATGAGAGAACAACCTTGCTTATACTACACTAGATAAAGGAGTTTCTTGTGTGGTAAGATCTTTGGCATATCTGCACAGAGCAAGTTGTTTGGTGAATTATAAGAGAAAACCTGATAGTATCTCTGAAGGGCTTTATGTATTCGATATGCAGGTGATTGAATCCATGAACGTATCTCCTAAGGGACTTGCAGCAAAAGGACTGAACCATGTAACTTCAGACACATTATTTAACCACGCTGAGTCTTATTTTATCATGTGCATAATAAGTGTTAAAAAACAAACACACATAAATTAATAGATGATTGTCGTCAGGATTAAAATAGATAATGTTAAATGGAGCAGTTAGCAAAGCGCAAGTACATCTAACCAAGTTCAAAGCAGATATTGTGCCATACAAACATTGAGTTGTCTTTTCTTTTTAAAATGTAGCTTTTTAGTCTTGTTAAATAATGTCTATTCCCTGCCACTATGATAACCTATTTTTATATTGAATCAGAAATGGCAAAAATAAAAACATAGGAAAGGGTAATAGGCAATAAAAAGGGCTTATTTTTAACTTTAAATGCTAGCAGAACTATGCTGTTCATGATTTTTTGTAAATTTGTTTTAATAGCATTATTAATTTATGATAAAGAAATTTAGTTCAGCTATTGTAGTGTCCTCTTCCGGTTTGGGCACCTACAAAAAGTATGTGTGTCCTGGTGGCCATATTTTCTTTATCATTGGAAAAAAGGCAATTCCAATACAATGCTGATTAAAGCACTTGAGTCCAAATAGAATAATATATAAATTTCCTGTAATCTGGAATGATAGTGCAGTATATGAAAAGTTGAATGCGGCTGGAATTCCCAAGTGCGTAACTAGCTTTTTGACCAACCTGGATCTAGGTGACTGTAGGTGGAGACCGCCAACCTCTCACTCATGTTGCTGTTCAGCCATCACTCTGTGTCTCTGAGGTATCGGTTCCAGGCTCTCCTGAATTTAAAAGGTTCAACTCCCTTATATAAAATGGCCTGATATGTGCATATATCCTATGCACCTCTACCAATATACTTTAAATCATCTGTAGATACTTACAGTACCGAATACAATGCCTACACATCACTTCCTTTGTGTCCATGTAATGGAAGTACTTGGTGTGTGGCACATTCAAGTTTTACTTTTTGAAATTTTTTGATTTTCTGAATATATTTGATATGCAGGTGAATGAATCCATGTACATAGAACCCATGGATATGGAAAGTGACTGTATTTAAACTTTCCCTAGGATAAAATTATGTGCAAACTCACTGCTTTTCCAATTACTCTCAATTAGATTCAGTTAAAAAGAAAAAGTGAATGATATGGGGTTTGAGTGGAAAAGTGCTTTCCAATCTAATGTAATATCAAAATTTAAATATCACCTAATTTACAAATTCTTCCCTATCCTGGACTTCTTCTACCGTAGGCCAGGAAATGTGCAGTGAGACTTTTCTATTTCCCCATGTCCCTCGGTGATAGATTTTCTATATAATAACTTATAGGTCCCATTTCAAAGGTTTCTGAATTAACTTGCCTGAAGGAAGTCTTAGGTTTCATCTTTTTCCAAAATAAAGAATCACACTGTGAGTTCCTAAATTGCTAATATACTGATTAATGGCTTACTGCCATTGCAAAGGATACTGATTTGTTTCTAAATCATAAAGTTTGAAGACTTGTTTTTGATGAAGTTTTAGTAATTGTCTTGGACTAAGAAATTTTAGGTTATGTTGCAAGCCATATCTCATGATTGCAATGTCTATATTATTTCACCCTTTAAGGAAAAAAGGCAACTCCAATATGAAGAGGCCACTTTCCCTCCTCCTAAACTTTCTTATAAAAGCCTTGCAACTTGTAATAGACTAGGGAACTCTCTCAATTTTATTGGTTTCTCTTTCTGGGTAGATAATTACCACTGGTTTTCAATGAACTTTAGCGATTTTTTTCTTCCTCAACAGACTTCATTTGGGTCAGTACATACACAGACACACACACATAAATATGTGTATATATATATATATACACAAACACACATACACACACAAGAGAACAGCAGGGTAGTCTCAGAAAAGAGAGAAGCAAATGAGGATCAGAAAGGTCTTACTGAATAGTGAGGTGGTTATTTGTTACCCATAACCTCAGATTGTCTCTCCTAGCGAGAAACTTTTACATGGTATTTGGATGACCCTTATTATTTAGAAAGCCTTCATTAATGAAGGCTTATATTTCATAGAGAGTTTCCTTGAATTTTCTTTTGATGCACTGAGTTTTTTGAAAGTGTACTCACTCTACTAACATTCCCTTACTTTTCAGGGCAATATTTTTGGGTAAAACTCTTATTTCCCTCTTTCCTTTCTTTCTGGGTACATCAGGACCTTGACAAAATCACATGCATGCTGCACCCAATTTCCCAGCACCTTCTAAAAATGTTAGTGGGTACCAGTCCTCCTTTTTTTTTCCTTCCTGCTGTTATGTAGGATCCCTTTTAGGCTTTTCTGTGTGAATTCAGTATGTGAATGTCCATTGAACACTGAGAGATAAATTAAGCTCTTCGAAGGGACCGAGAAGTACCTCTCCCCTATCCAAGGTGGGTGGCAACTCTCAGAAATCCTCATTGTCCCAGCTCTTGCACCTAACAATAGGTCCTCTTTCCCAGTAAATCATTTCTCCTGATGAATTCTATATAGCCTGGAGTTAGTTGATTCATATTGGCAAAAAGTTTGTAATCTTAGAATATTTGTCATAGAAATTACGGTGCATCTTATAAGGGTACACATGAAATTTACTAGGTGTAGAATATAATTGTCTTAACACAATAACTAAGAAAATGCCGTGAAGGCTAACATTTCAAATTGTATATAAAACCAGCACATTGTACCCCATGCTTGCATTAACATACACAGTTATGATTTAATTTAAAAAAAAACAACCTATTTTCTACCATTGGAATGTGCAGGTAAGTGGAACTCACCCTATTGTTCCCAGTCTTTAGCGTTGGCCAAAACAGGGCTGTAGAAAAGTCACAGGATAACAACTAATTTTTTAACTTGTACAATTCAGGCATTGTGAAGTGGCTATATTTTACCCTGGAGACAGGGAAACAGGAATAACCCACTGTGGAGAGAATACAGAGAGAAAAAAAAAGAGAAAAATAAGAACAAGAACAAAGCAAAAAATTAAGAAAGGATTACTGATACCCTCTTCATATTTTGAAGCTTAACTATATTCTAGCTCTTGGAATCTGTGAAACACACTTTTAAGTTATGTTTGTCTATTTTTAATTTATAACCCAAACAGCTATAATTAAATGCAATCATTAATTATGTGTTATTTTCTTGCTTTTCTTTTGTTAATGTTGCTTTTCTGTAGCTGGTATTATTACAGAAAATAGCAAGGATATCTATTTAAGAACAATGAGACTTTCATATTCTCTTATCACTTTTCAAGTTAGAGCTGATGATTGTGTACAAAGTCCTAAAATTAATTTTGAAAAAAATCCTTTTCATAACTCTAGACTTTAATTAGGTAAATTAAAAATGTTAGTACTTAAAAGAATTTTGATAAATGTTGATTTGATAAACATTTCTTGGGTTCATAAATTCTGTCTCTGTTTGACTATATGGAACAACCAGATTTAATACTAATCTACATTTACTCTTCATTCAATCTTCAAAATCAACTATTTGTGTTTAAGTGTCCATATTTATTTCTGAAAGTTCGTGGAGGATCTAATTAGCTGGTGATAAATTGTCTGATGAGATCCATGTAAGTTAGCATAAAATCTTGAGTAAAAAGTCTTTTAAACCCTAAAACAAAGAGTACTACTGATGTTAAAATGAATTTGCCACATAATTAAAATTTTGACATTTATAATAAACTGTGATTTTTTATGTTCTAAACCTCATATTTAAAAGTTTTGAACTGAAAGTAGACTTAGTATGATAGAACTTTGGAACTTTAAGTACAATTTAAAATAAAATATTTTACATTATTTTCTTGACATTTTTCTCAGAGAGAATTTATTAGCCAGGTCTAAAATTAATGATAAACATAAGAAATACTGTACTTATGTCTAATACATGTGCAAAGATAATACTAAATCACAATTTATCTTATTCATTGTGTACAACATGCCACTGTGTCGCTATCATATACTGTTATTTAAAGTATCTGTGTTTTTAATATATTTTACTTTAACCTAACTTTTGGAGGGGGGTGAATTTACATGTTTTATTAAAACCTTCTATTATGATTACAAATATTTTTAAGTTAATTAAATTTAAGTTAGAAATTCCCCAAAAAGTGAACACATTTATAAATAGTGCTCTAGGTAGTGAAAGTAAAAATTATGTGACAGATAATACTAGCATTTTCTCTAAGGTTCATAACTCTTGAGACCCTGGAGGAATTACTGTCTTTATTTTTAAAATAGAGAAACTCAGGCAAATGTCACAGAACTCATAAATGGCAGATCAAATTAGAAGCCAAAGTTTTCAAACCCTAAACCTGCAATAGCTCGCTTCCTTAACATAAATAGTTTCAGCCTGAAATGAATGGAAGAGAACGGAGGGAAGTCTAAGAAAACACACAAATTACAATGTCTGAAGGCAATGACTCTGTTAAATGTTTTCTAATTTCCCATAAAAATAAATTTTTTTATATCATAAAAATTTTCAAACCTCTTGTTGCCAATACGCTTAAGTTCTGTGTATTTTTGTTATTAAACCTTTGTCTGAGGCATAACCTGCAAATATTTTCTCCCATTCTGAGGGCTGTCTGCCTGCTACACTTACAGTGTTCTTAGCAGTGCAGAAGATTTTTAGTTTGATCAAGTCCCAGTAGTGTATTTTTGATTCTGCTTCAATTTCCTGGGGAGTCCTCCTCATAAAAAA
>CAUYON010131541.1:0-11154 GCA_963573935.1 Arctocebus calabarensis
AGCAACCTCCAATTCCTGGGCTCAAGCGAGTCTCCTGCCTCTGCCTCCCAAGTAGCTGGGACTACAATGCCCGGCCATTTTTTGGTTGCAGCCGTCATTGTTGTTTGGCAGGCCCAGGCTGGATTCAAACCCGCCAGCTCAGGTGTACGTGGCTGGCGCCTTAGCCTGTTGAGCCACAGGCGCCAAGCCAGTATATGTTATTATTAATGAATAATTCTATAAGGTATTTTCTAGACATGTTAGCATTTTTTCTAAATTTATATTTTTAAGTTATTTATACTATATTGAATGTTAAAAATATCTCTGTAATGGCCTTAAACCAATTTATTTTTATGTTAGTTACATTTCATCTTCATCTGTCTTTCTTCAGTACACACTGTTGTTGAATGAGCATGGGTTTTGGTTTTAAATATGTAAACTCAAATCCCAGCACTACCACTTATTAGAACTGTGACCTTGGTAAGAGGGAACCTCTTTGAGCCTCAGTTCCCTCATCAGTAAAATGAAGATGATAATTACAACTTCTTGAGTGTACTTGTGAAGATTAAGTGAATAAACTTGAAGTAATTAGTAAAGTGCCTGGCACATGGTAACTACTTAATAAATGGTAGTTTTGTCAGATTGTTTCTTCTTGATTGAGGGCCTAATATGTATGTTATGAAAAGGACAATAAATACCTTTTAAATTATTGAGCATTTTTGCCAGGCACTATGTTTTGGGCCTTTCATGCAATAGCTTTATTATGATAACTCAAAAAAGTTTTAATATTATTTTGCAGATGAAGAAACTGAGGCTTAGTAAAATTAAACAGCTAAGGACAAGAATTCCATCATTTTTTAAAAATAGAAGCCTTGTATTCACAAATTGGGATCTATTAACTGATAACTAATTTTAAGGGGATATCCAATCAACATATTTAAATTTTTTTTTGGAACCAAGCATTGAATTACTAGACAGCCACCCAGTTTTACAATGATATTACCTATTTATGATGTTGCAATATAATCATATAGTAACAGTTTCTGGGACTATAATACCTCCCTATTGTTTTGCTTTAGTAAATCCGTAGGTGTGTCTAACCGGCAGAATAAGAAAGTAGAAGAAGAAGAAAAGTTGCTGAAGCTCTTTCAGGGAGTAAATAAAGCCCAAGATGGATTTACCCAGTGGTGTGAACAGATGCTTCATGCCCTTAATACGGCAAATAATCTGGATGGTAAGAATTGGGGAGGGAAACCCAGCATGAGAAATGACAGAGCAGCACCCACAGAAAGGTTGGCAAATTAGAACAATGGGCCAAACCTTTAGAGATGAAATCTACGGTGGTCAAGTTCTGCACCTGCCGTAAGAGCCTGACTCTTTAATAGTAGTATTTGTGAGGAGTCCTTTAATACTAAGCTCAAATAGGTTATTGGTGGTTGCTAAACAAGTAAATGCCATCTCAGGCTGCCTTAATGATACAAAGGACAGAGTAGGTCATAGTTCCATACTGCTTATTTTATGAGTGATGTTGCCAGCTATATCAAGTACAAAAGAAGGTAACTGTCATGCCTGGGGTCAAAGGTCAACCTAGAGGCAAGAGATGACTGAGGAATGTGATGCCATTCCCCTCCTACTTTGGGGGAGTGCGGTGGGAATTATGAGAGAGCAATTAGACATTTTGTGTGGGATAAAACTGGGACCAATGTGTGGAAGTGAAATGGTTTCCACACAATTTGAAGAGAAACTTGATCATAATTAGGTGTTTAGAAAGGGAACTGCTCTAGGTAGAAGTAGTCTCCCCTGCTACCCTTTAGTGTCTCAAAAGACTGGTTAACACATTGCAGAAGGGATGCTCATAACTGATAAACTAAATTGAACTAATCTACCTCTAGTATCTTGTAAAAAGCCAAGAATCTGTTAAAAACAGAGCATTAAAGGAATTAAAAGAGTTCCCTTGCAGCTAATGGTCTGAAGTCTACAGAGCAAACAATTATAGTTAATGGTAATAGCTACCATCAATTAAGCACCTACCATGTGCTAGGCACTCTTCTTAGGGTTAACACGTTATTCTAGCTATTCCATTTTTGGAGTTATTTTTAAAGAGACCTTTACAAGATATAGGTATAGACCTTTACAATATGCCCATATTATAAATTAGGAAACCAGAGGCTCAGAATGGTTAAATAACTCATCAAGGTCACATAGCCAGCAAATTCAGTGACAGCTTTTAAGTCTTTGTCTATCTAACTCTGACACTTGTGCTTTTTCTCCTATGCCACGTGGCTTGCATTTTCCATTGCTTTCTCTCTAAACATATAATATCTCAGTGGATTAAAGTTCTAAGAGGATATAGCTGTATCTTTATCTGTTATGGTGCCTGGCACACATCATAGCAGTAAATAAATGTTGACTTACTTTAAGGAAGGAAAGAATCCCCAAATTACTTCAGAATTACAGGCAAGTAACTGAATCAACATAACATTTGGTTTGAGCCAACATACCATTTAGTGAAATTAAATGTGTTTGATAAGTCTTTGTTTGACACTATACTATTTCAGATAATTTTGAGCATTATGGTAGTATTTCTTTCATTACAGCAGGGCAGATTAAAGGATATGTAATGCAGGTCATTACATACCTTTCAGGTTTGTGTCAGACATCTCTATTAGGTGTTAGGATGTATCAAAAACTGAAACTGATTTTTTTTTATCTGTATGTTTTTCATTATTATCATTCTTTATGTCTTCTCCCATTTTGTAGTTCCCACATTTGTTTCTTTCTTAAAAGAAGTAGAATCTCCGTATGAGGTCCACGATTATATTAGGGCCTATTTAGGAGATACTGCTGAGGCCAAGGAGTTTGCCAAGCAGTTCCTTGAGCGCCGTGCCAAACAGAAAGCCAACCAGCAGCGTCAGCAGCAGCAGCAGCAGCAGGTATGCATTAGCTCTGTATTAATACCTTTAAATGTTGAGAAAACAGCAAAATGAAAATTAAAACAAAATACCATTTTTGCATATCCAATAACCAAAGCTTTTTAAAATGTATAAACTTCATATTTTCAAGTTATTTGGCCAGAGATCTTTGTGAACTTCCTAAATAGCAAATATAACCAGTCTCTATTAGATGTGCCAGTCCCATTTTTCTTGATAAATTTAGGTCTTAGATTGCTAATTCTGACATATCAGAAACCCGTAAATTATGGATTTGAAAAATTAAAAAATATAAATGTCAAATCCTCCAGTGTTGAGGATCTGCTGTACTCAGTACTGACAATAGTGCAGCATTCCAGGTGTTTTACGTATTGTTTATGGGAATGTAAATGGTGCAGTAATGATTCTTATTAATCACAATAGTTACATTTTGTAACCTCCCCGTGAGCATTGAAGTAGCAAACTTTTGCTCCTAGAGGATATACATGGTTAGGGACCCGTGTGCCTCTGGGCATAACATTTTTGTCAACTGATTATTGCATTATCTTGTTTTATATGTATTTCTATCTAAAGGACATTTTATTTAATATATATTGATTCATTAACATTGAACTTATGGCCCTCAGCACTATAACTCACACCTTAACTAAGCTTATCTCATACATACATTTCCTCCTTAAGGTACAACTCAGCTTTCTTATACTTAGCAAAACTGGACAGCTCTTTAGCCCTATACTTGGGAGCCACTTTAAACAACAAATCACCAAAAACACAAAAATTTGGAAAGCATGGCACTAATTAGTGACTGCAAAAAGGACACTTGTTTGCAGTATTGAGACATGTAACAAGGAAGTGTTTCTTTGTTCTACTCAACTGGGAATGTGTTCCTGGAACATCTTAAATTTTTGGCTTGCACATGTATATGTCCAGAATGACCATAAAAACATTGTGAGCATTGATTATGGGGTTATGAGTCAATTTTAACGAGTAGGTGAATTCACAAATAAGGAATCAGAGAGAATCATTTGTGCAGGTTTTCTGAAGCACATAAAGAGGCTTAAAAGTATTCAGGGGCAGACATCATGGCTCACACCTATAATCCCAGCACTTAAGGGAGATTGCAGCAAGAGGATTGCTTGAGGGTCAGGAGTTTAAGACCAGCCTGGGCAACATAGCAAGACCCCATCTCTTAAAAAATATATATATATTTATATATACTCCGGCATGGTGGTACTCATCTGTAATCTCAGTTGCTCGGAAGGCTAAAGCAAGAAGATCACTTGAGCCAGGAGTTTGAGTCTACAGTGAGTTTTGAGCACATCACTACACTCTAGCCTGGGCAACAGAGCAAGAACTTTTCTCAGGAAAAAAAAAAAAAATTCATACTTTTTAATCACATGATTTTTTTTTTTTTTTGAGACAGAAACAGATTCTCACTTGGTTACCCCTGGTAGACATCATAGCTCATAACAACCTAATACTCTTGGCCTTAAGTGATCCTCTTGCCTCAGCCTCCTGAATAACTGGGACTACAGGTGCCTGCCATAATGCTCAGCTGTTTCTAGAGATAGGGTCGTTGCTCAGGCTGGTCTCAAACTTCTGAGCTCAAGCAATCCACCTGCCTTGGCCTCCCAGAGTGCTAGGATTTAATTCCATAATTCATATACTAGAGGTAATATTTATTATAGGTCACTTCTTGGGATGTGGATGTATAGGGCATTTGAAATTTAACAGAGTATTGTTAAATTCAAAAATACACTTGGAAAAGGAAAGATGTAACCCTGGAACAACATAAAGAGACTATTTCAAGGATGCAGAAGAGAAGCCATTGTATGGAAATACAGAAAGCTCTTTGAATTTGTAAAATGGCTTCTGTTGTAGACTGAAACAGGAAGGTAGAAGCTCAGCAAATGCACACACACACGCGAGGCTTGTCCTTCCATAGTGCTTTCTCTACTCCTCTCCCACTGCCACCACCCATGCCTTCAACTGAATCATTGAAACAGATCCCAATTTAAACGATAATGCTCTAACAAGAGCAACAAGAAGGGCTGGTAGATTATATCATAGTCTAACCATTGGTGGAAAATATACAGATGATATTTTGGGGTCAGATCCTTTCTGGGATTCCTTTCTGGAATGTACATGACCCTAACTTTGTTTGGTAATATACTACCAGCTGGTCTGCAGCTTATCCTCTCTGTCCTGGGGCCCAGAGAACAAAGAAACCTTCTTCTTTGGGTATGTGAGAGGTGTACATTGCCAGAATACAGAGGTCTGGTCATGGTTATGTACAGATGGTACAGACTCCTTATATGCTAGAGAAATTCTGACAGCTGTGATGGCACAGCAGGGTAGAAACCTGGAGTTAGCAGGCAAGGATTTGTGGAGGCACCGAGCTAACGAAGTGTTTGAATCTAAATAAAGCAAAATGGTGGCTCAGTGATCTGCTCTTGGTTTTATTATCGCCAGTACCCATGGGTAGGCAAATCAGCTCTTTTTTAGAGTAAGCCAAGTCTGCATCTTTTGTGTAATCTGTTATTGCTATCTTGTTTCACAGGACTCTGTGTGGGGCATGAATCACAGTACACTCCATTCAGTATTCCAGACCAATCAAAGCAACAACCAACAATCCAATTTTGAGGCTGTGCAAAGTGGCAAGAAGAAGAAAAAACAGAAGATGGTCCGAGCAGATCCCAGTTTGTTAGGTGAGAACTGGCCTGAAGTCTTACCTGAATGTTAGAGCAATGCAGATGATAGCAGTTACCCTATGTGAATCTGCACAGTGGATTATTTTCTAAAAAGGAAATTATCTTTTTTTGAACTGGGTCAAAATAAGTAACCAGTATTTACTGGGCATCTCAGTTCAGTGCTGTGCTATTGGAGGTAAGAAAAGTAATAAGTTGTATGGTACTTTCAAGTTTAAACATTGGTTCATATTTAATATGAATTTCTCTGGGTGGCCTTTAGTAAATTAGTTGGAAAATAATGCTAATGCGGAATGGTAAAAGTAGTTTTAAAAACTTAAATGCTCGGCTCAGTGCCTATGGCTCAAGCGGCTAAGGCGCCAGCCACATATACCTGAGCTGGCAGGTTCGAATCCAGCGTGGGCCCTCCAAACAACAATGAAGGCTGCAACCAAAAAAATAGTCATGCATTGTGGCAGGCTCCTGTAGTCCCAGCTACTTGGGAGTGGGATGCAGGAGGATCACTTGAGCCCAGGTGTTGGAGGTTGCTGTGGTGCCACAGCACTCTACCCAGGGTGACAGCTTGAGGATTTGTCTCAACCCCCCCCCCCCCCCAAATTTAAATGCTGATTTGTGTTAAAAGCAGACCATAAATCTGATCAGGCGTTCAAAGAGAACCAATATGTGTTGATAATCATTATGCATATCATATAATTTTCAGAATTACTGTGAAGTGATGCCCATCTTACCAGTGAATAGACCAAGGCTCAGAGGATTCAGAACTTTTCCCAATGTTACACAGCTATCAGCAGTGGAGTTGGGATTTTAGAACAGGTCTATATTATTTCTGCTCTTACGGCTATTTTAGTATGAAGGACAATACAAGGGAACATCCTGGAAAAGGTGACATCTGGACTGTGGCTTTGAAAGACTGGTGGTGAGGATGGCAAACATTGTTTCGGGAATGACAAACAATATAGGCTGTCCTTGTTTCTTGTTGGTGTAATAGTCTCTCACACTGTGATGAAACCAAATTATTCTGTATTTATAAAGGTAAAATTAGCTATGATAAAATGGCGCTGTCTATAATAGAAGGAGTAATATTGGCAGAGGTGTCAGTTCAGGGTGCTGGCCCAGTCAGGAGGACTGACCAGTTAGGAGGCTGTGGTGTGGACCAGTTGAAACATACCTAGTGGCTTAAAGTAGGGTTTTCATGGTGGAGTGTAGGGGAGTCATGAGATTTTAGAATTTAGGGGATAGAGTGTACTGGGGAAGCAGAGTGGAAAGGACTTGGTCTTGGGGAGCAGGGTGGATGGTGTTGCCATTTGCTGTGAAATGATGATCACTGGAAAATGGAGGAGGCTGAGAGGAGGCAAGATGGTGTTTGTTGGGTGAGTTGAGTTTGAAATGCTTGTGGAACATCACGAAGGCCCCAGGGCTGGCTCTGCAGGAGGCAGATGGTGACTGACCCTACTGTGCCCTTGGTAGGCTCCTTAGTGCCCTGGGGAACAAGGTAATAGTAATAAAAACCTATCCCTGAGGACTGCCTTTTGGAATTGATGCCTGAAACCTGGGTTTAGAAACTTAGGGATCTGGTGTGAAATTCTTTTTTCTTCTACTTGTCTTGAAAGTGAATGTTAAAAGGTTGAAGGAGCAGTCTAAATTTGTATCCAATTTGGCAGAAATAGGTAAATAGATGAAAAAGCATTCCTTAAATTCTAACTGGGTTCTAATTAAGAACCCACAGTTAGAAGCCTTACTGTTTAGCTTTGGACCTTGAGAGTAGGCTGTCAGGGAAAAGGTTCCTTTGAAAATGATCAGGCTGTTTGGTCAGAAATATTTAATATTTCTTCAGATCTCATCTCCTATTACAGATCTAAGAAAGGAAAAGACTTAAAAAAAACTTCCTTACAAGGGAGTGAGAAGTCACCCTAGGTGTAGTAGAGTTTAGGGAATTCATATGCCTTGAAGGGGAACAAAGAAACAAATTTAAGCGAAGTAAATCGCTTAACAGAGTATTGAGGAAACTCTCACTGGTGTGAGCTCTTACATAAAATATTTTATGAAAATTACTGCTCAACTAAACCTTCCTCTGGAGATTCCTGTAATAATTGCTATTTTTTGTCCCATAATTACGCATTTATTATTTTTAAATGTATATATTCCCTGTAAAATTGCTAAGTATTCATCAGTCACAGGTTTTCCTGCCATAAAATGGAAAAACAGGTTCTAATTTGTTCTTTAAAAATATTCCTTGCTGGGTGGCACCTGTGGCTCAGTGAGTAGAGCGCCAGCCCCATATACCGAGGGTGGTGGGTTTGAACCTGCCCCCGCCAAATTGTAACAAGAACAAAAAATAGCTGGGCATTGTGGCAGGCAACTGTACTTCCAGCTACTCGAGAGTCTGAAGCAAGAGAATCTCCTAAGCCCAAGAGCTGGAGGTTGCTGTGAGCTGTGATGTCCCGGCTCTCTACCAAGGGTGATAAAGTGAGACTCTGTTTCTTTAAAAAAAAAAAAAAAAAAAGTTTCTTGAAAAAGCAATTACTGACAAAAAGAACCTTTGCTCTGAAACAAACCAACAGAGGGCACCCCAATCTCATTTTAATTGTGAATGTAGCTAGTTATCCTAAGTTTTTAGAGCTTCTGGGTGGTCATTGTGGACTAGCAACTTGCACTTGAATAAGGTAAATATACACGCACAGTACAGTTTTTCTTCAGTCAGACTTTCTCTAAAAGACCAATCTAACAAACTTTAACACTTCAATGCATGTGAGAGTTTGTTCTGAATCAAATAGAATGTGGTCTTTAAAGGAGGTAGAGTAAGTTGAATCCTTGTTTGTGTTGCCTTGGGTGTTATGGTTCCTTTTGTCAAATGGGATGATGAATACATACCTTACTAGTTTTTAATGACAGTTAAATGAGACTATATCTACTAAAAACCTAGTCTGATGTTCAATGTATTATAGCACTGAATAATTGACTTTTTGCTACAGACGTTTCCTTTTCTATCTTAGCATGATTAAAATTAGTTTTTTAAATTACATTTCCACTTCTGTGGCATGTAGCTCATTATTATTTTTCATCTCCTTTTATCTGTTTTGAGATATAAAGTGAAAGAAAAACCTGTCTCAGAATAAAGTAATAGATCATTTCGTAGACTGGTCTCTAGGTTCTTACACTTACGCAATTAAACCATTACTTTAAAATGTGACTACTAAGCCTTTCACTATTTTAAAAAGGAAAAAGGTCTTGTGGGCTCTGGAAGCACAGCCATGATGAGGTGTAAAACTTAGGAAGGGATTTATAATCCTGGCCGCTGCCTGTGTTAGGCCTTAGAAAGTAGCTTGTACCACAGGTACTTTGCTTAATAAATGGGCATGTTTATCTTTTCAGATTATGTTTTTGAGTCAATTATGCTATTTTTATTATGGAAGGCATTTTTGTTCATTAATGGTACATTTAAGATGTGTAAACTGTTTGATACCTGAACATAAAAGAACAAAAAAGAGGGTGCAGAAATCCCAACTAATAGTAACAGAACTGCTTTTAGAATGAAGCATGTTGCCTGTTTACTTTCTGATATTCAAATAGTAGCTAAAATACTTGAGGATTTCATTCAGAGTAAATGAACTGGAACGCTTTTTTATGAGTTAGTCTAAAGAGGACTTGTTCATCATAATTTTTTTTTTAAACAAGTGAACAGTTTATTGAATTAAACAAAGGTATGATGTGATACAGTACAAACAAGACACTCAAGATAGGTATAATAGTACTACTCACACAAAAACTTAAATTTCACCTCAAAAAAAATCACAAGACAAAAGAGAAAGCAATTTCACTGTTATAAGATAAGATGTTTCATGCAAAGTATTAACTCTGCCCCCCCCAAAGCTCAACCTCCCAACAAGCAAAAAACTATCTGGGAATACTGCTATGCTAACATATTAACCACAGTATAATCATTCATAGGAAAACAGTAATTAAGCAAACTGTCATAAACTCATAGACCACAATGATTTTACAAAACAAGCAATTCCAGAAATCTTATAAACAATAAAAGAAATATTTCAATATCATTTTACTTGATCTGGATATACCTGATTATTGAAATTGGAGAAAATATATTGTTATAAAGAGAAATTACAAACAAACTGTTTCACTTATAGATGAGGATGCAATATCCTAAACAACATATTGACAAGTTGAATTACAAAATTAATATTTAAGTAATATACTTTAGTCAGAATTGAATCCAATTTATATGAAAGTTAGGCACTATTTTCTATTCTTCTTTTTTTTTTTTGGTTTTCTTTACCTCGCCCCCTCCCTCCTTCTCCGTCTGCTCTCTCCTTCCCCCATGTCCCACTGTGTCATTAATTGTCCTCAAATCAAAGTTGAATACACAGGATTCTTGCTTCTCCATTCCTGTGATGTTTCACTAAGAATAATATGTTCCACCTCCATCCAAGTTACTACAAAGGCAGCAAAGTCTCCATTATTTTTGATGGCTGAGTAATATTCAATTGTATACATAGACCATAGCTTACCAGTCCACTCCTGGGTTGAAGGACATTTAGGCTGTTTCCACACTTTAGCAATTGTAAATTGGGCAACGATAAATAGCCTTGTACAAATGTCTTTATAATAAATTTTTTTTTCTTTTGGATAGATGTCCAGCAATGGGATTGCAGGATCAAATAGGAGGTCTAGGTTGAGTTCTTTGAGCTTTCTCCATACTTCCTTCCAAAAAGTGTAAAAGAGTTCCTTTCTCCCCACATCCGCGCCAGCATCTGCAATCTTGAGATTTTGTGATATAGGCCATTCTCATTGGAGTTAGATGGTATCTCAGGGTGGTTTTAATTTGCATTTCTCGAATAATTAAAGATGAGCATTTTTTCAAGTGTTTACTGGCCATTTGTCATCTTTAGAGAAAAATCTATTCATCTCTTTCTCCCATTGATGTATAGAATTGTTGGGTTTTTTTCTTATAGATTAATTGAAGTTCTGTATAGATCCTGGATATTAAACTTTTGACAGATTCAAAATATGCAAATATCCTTTCCCATTGAGTAGGTTGTCTATTTGCTTTGGTTGTTGTCTCCTTGGCTTTTCAGTTTAGTTAAGTCCCATTTGTTTATTGTTGCAGTTGTTGCTATTGCCATGGCAGTCTTCCTCATAAAGTCTTTCCCCAGGCCAAAATCTTCCAATGTTTTTCCAATTCTTTCTTTGAGGATTTTCATCATCTCATGCCTTAAATTTAAATCCTTTATCCATCTTGACTCAATCTTTGTAAGGGGAGAAAGGTGCACATCCAGTTTCAGTTTTTTACATACGGATATCCAATTCTCCCAGCACCATTTATTGAATAGGGAGTCTTTCCCCCAGTGAACGCTCTTGTTTGGTTTATTGAAGATTAGACAGCTACAAGTTGTTGGTTTCATTTCCAGGTTTTCTATACGATTCCAAGTATCTATGTCCCTATTTTTGTGCCAGTACCATGCTGTCTTGACCACTATGGCCTTACAATACAGCCTAAAATCTGGTATGGTGATACCCCC
>CAUYON010131543.1:0-63546 GCA_963573935.1 Arctocebus calabarensis
GATGTGTGTTCCTCGACCTTGTCTCTTGGCTCAGCTCCAAACCGTTGGCTTTCTCACCAAATTTCTGTCCTTTAACTCTCCTTCTGGACAGGAGCGTCTGCAGAAAGCTGGCTACAGACCGCCATCTTGGCTCCTCCCCCCGTAGGGCGTCTCTTAATGTTACATGCCCTAAGATTAAAGTCAGTTGAAAACTCTAACAACCCAACTCAGGCAGGACTACTAATGCACCAGACCCTTTCATGAATGATGCTTTGGGTCACCTCACCAAGAAAAGAACAATGATAAACTAAGGGTAAAATGAGTCTGAAATGGGTGGTGGAAGAAGGTAGTTATAAAAACAAGCCAAGGCCATCTGACTAACTCTAGAAAGGAAGATTGCAACTGTTACAAGTATTTCCTCATTATTAATATATATGCACGCTTGGGTGTGTGTATAAATGTACATATACACATTCCCAAATATCTTTGTTTTCTTCCCTTTTTTATCAGCTTATCACATAACATAAGTTGTATTTATTTTATTTAACAGTATTTAATTATTGTTAACTTTATACCATAGTATTTAAGTTACAAACTATCAAAGAGAAAAGTAAATATCACCCAAGGACATTGCATCTTCGTCAAGATAAGAGAATAGAGGATATTCAGTTGTACAGAGAGGATCTATATCATGTTAGACAGAAGAATGACCTTGATGTTATTTTTATTTGGAGAGTAAGTATGATTTGAGAAAAAATATGGATACCACATCAGAAGGGGTGGAATGTGTTGATTAAATTTATGTGTCAGCTTGGCTAGGCCATAGTATCCAATTTTTGGTTAAACATCAGTCTAAATTTTGTTGTGAAGGTTATTTTTTAGATGTGATTAACATTAAATCAGTAGAATTTGAGTAAATAAGGTTACTCTCAGTAATGTGGGTGGTTCTGACCCAATCCAGGGAAGGCCTTAAGACCGAAATCCCCTGAGGAAGAAGGAATTCTGCCTCCAGACTGCCTTTGAATCCAAGATTATATTAGCAACTATTTCTTGAGTCTCTAGCAGGTTGGTCTGCCCTGTAGATTTTATAAATCAGTTCTTAACATAAATCTCTCTTGCTTGCTCTCTCATACTTTGTCTATACTACATATATATGTATGTATGTATACACACACACACACACACACTCACATACTATTAGTTCTGTTTCTCCAGAGAACCCTAATATAGTACCTACCTACCTACCTACTTATTCCTCATATGTGTTTCTATGAAATGAATAATGGCAATTATGGCATATTGTGGAATTAAATGAATTAATTTGTCCAAAGTGCTTAAATAGGATAGAAACACTACACAGACATTCATCTTTGTTCTTGTAATATAATTCAGGCCATATCTGAGGTGTATATATATAGATAGATATAAAATCTATCTCAATTTTCTTTCGGGCTGTTCATCAATTTCTACCCACATAACTCCTCAAGTCACATTATAGGTACCAATCTCCCTCCACTAAAATGTGAGACTTTGAGGACAAAAACTTTTTTATTCATCTTTATATTCCCATATCATGGTGTAGGGTTAGCAAAAGCAAATATTAAATATTTCTTGATTGAGCAAATGAATGAATGAAAAAAAAAATCTCTTTGTAGAAGACACAGAGTCCACTTGCCCTTAGCTTGTGTCCCCCTTGCAAATCAATTCTCAGTCAATGTCATTGATAGCAAAACTCTGGTAATGCTAAAGGAAAGAGAAATTAAAAGGTAATGAATTAATCATGTACCATAGAATCTATAACTGCCTTATCATTCTTTTTTTAATTTATTTTTTAATTAAATCATAGCTGTGTACATTACTGCAATCATGGGGTACCATGTGCTGGTTTTATATACAATTTGAAATGTTTTTATCAAACTGGTTGAAATAGCCTTCACGGCATTGTCTTAGTTATTGTGTTAAGACATTTATATTCTACACATAGTAAATTTCACATGTACCTTTGTAAGATGCACCATAGGTGTGGTCCCACCAATTACTCTCCCTCCACCCATCCTTCCCCCACCCCTCCCTTTCCCCTTCCCCTTCTTCTTGGGCTATAATTGGGTTATAGCATTCATAAGAAAGCTATAAATTGGTTTCATAGTAAGACTGAGTACATTGGATGCTTTTTCTTCCATTCTTGAGATACTTTGCTAAGAAGATGTTCCATCTCCATCCATGTAAACATGAAAGAGGTAAAGTCTCTTAATCGAGCCATCTTTCCATTGGATCAGTGTTCCCTCAAAATGCTGTGCAAGTGATTTCAGGAGGCAAAGAAATAGACACCTATGTTTTACTAATTATGTAGTTTGTGACAGTCATCTTCTGTGGATGGCCAACGATGCTGCATTTTCAGGCATAGAAACATTACAAAATGTATTTTAAAAAATAAATTTGGTTAAGGTCAAAAGTTAATTCATTTACAAAAGTACTGAATACATAATAGTAGAGATGGTATAGCATTATGGTGAAAGTGGTGTAGGGGGCTCCTCACACCACTTTTGGTGAGGTTTTTGCAAACTGCACCTCTTCAGGCCAGGTGGTGCCTTCCCCACAGTGGGGGAGTCAGGTGTCAGATGAGTAAAGAGCGTATCCACCCTCTGTGGAGGTCACCCTGTTCATCCCCACCCCTAACAAGAAGTCTCCAAAGACTTTTATTCTCACAGCTAAAAAGAAACAATGAGCTCCGAGGTACACCGGCCTTTATGTGCAGGTGTGTGCAGGTGTGTGTGTGTGTGGACTCTGAGCAACACAGGAGATTCTCGAGGTCAGGGGACAGACCCCTTTTCTGTCCTTGCAGATAGCTGGGTGCAGAATTGATGCTCAATCTGTGTTTATTGATCAGCTGAGGACTTTTACGTTTTTGACTGTGGGAGAAATCTAATGTTAGTGTTTTGTGAAGTGTTGTGAACATTTATTGGGTATTTTCAAGGGGAATGAATGTGGCATGCATGCCTGCCCCTCCCTCCACTCCTGCCCTATATCTATGGCAGATGTCACACACCGATGGCAGAACTTTATATAATTGGGTCAACCTCAGAACTCTTCCTACAGAAATCTTTAATTAGCAGAGTTGACATGTGAAGTGAACCCTTGTGGCCGTCCCTGACCTACAGTTGGTAGGCCAAGGATATGATCGCTGCGGCAGATTTTCCGATCTTGCTAAAATGCCCAAGATCGCATCTCCTCACATCCTTCCGCTTCCTTGGACCCTATGTCTGAGGGATCAGATCCAACTGAGGACAGAGGGATTTTCGGGGAGGCAGCAGAGATGGAAACCTGATTGCCAGGAATCTGGCTTTCCTCCCACTTCGCTTAGCAGGAGTCTGAAACTGCTTCCCCCAAGTGTGACCACCCTCCCTCCCCCCTGGAAGAGCTTGTATGTCTTGTCCGCTGGGACATTGTTCTCACCTACCCAGTGTAAGCTGCTTCAGCAAAACCCGCCAGACTGTTAGTCCTGAGATAACAGAGATGTGACACCATTGGCACCAGACACACTGTGGTGACAGTTGTGAGGCAGGGTGACAGCTTACTCTAGGGAGGGTGATAGCTGGGGGCTGGCAGTGGGGTGGGGAACGTTGGTATTCACGGGGGAGGAGCCCTGATTCCATTCTATCTGTTTAGTTCACGTTCTGTCCTGCTCAGTGTAGACGGTAACAGGCTTTGTCCTAGGCACCGAGGGAACCCAGATCCAGTCATCCTAACAGACTCTACCAAGCTCCTGCTGTGTGCCAGCCAGTGTCTTACACGTGGACCAGACAGCCAAGTCCTGCCCTCCTAGAACTCGCATCCTATTGGTGAAGACAGACCAGGCGTAAAGAACATTGTGTCAGCCATACCAGCAGGGTTATGTTTCAATAACAAACAAAAATCTCAGGGATGTAACAAAACAGAAGTTTATATCTTGCTCACTCAAAGTTCACGGCAGTTTCCTGAGGACAGCCGTCCTCCATGTGTGGGTTCAGGGTCCAGAGGGACTTGTGCCCCAGGACTACGACAGCAGAGGAAGGGTGTGCGTGGACAGCTGGGCAATGCCTCTTAGATGTGATCGCTTGGCAGTGACATGTGCTATTTCCACTCACGTTTTCTTGGCAAAAGCAAGTCCCACAGACACTCCTGAGCACCAAGGGCTGAGACGTCCAGTCCTTTTGTGTCCTGAGATGGAAGATGACCAGAAATACTGGTTGACAGCAGCAGTCTTTGCCAGAAACATGTGTTTATGGGCTGGGTGGGGCATAAAGGATGAGAACTCTTTCTGTGACAGAGCGTGCCTCTGGTTGCCATGACAAAGTACCACAGACTGGGTGGCTTATACAATTTATTTTCTCACAGTTCTAGAGAACTATGACAGTCGACAATCAAGGACCTAACAGATTTGCTTTCTTATGCAACGTCTGTCCTTGCCTTGCCACTTTCCTACTGGGTCCCCTCATGAGTGAGCACATCCCAGGGTCTCTGTGTGTCCAAAGCTCTTCCTATCAGGAACCAGCCCGATGGGACTAAGGCTCACCTTAGCAACCTCGTTTTAATGCAGTCACCTCTTTAAAGGTCCCTTCTCCAAATACCCCCATTCTCAATCACTGGGGGTTAGGGCTCCAACAAGTGATCGTTGGGCACACAACACAGTTAGTAATGGTGTAATCTAGAAACGAAGCCGGGATGAGGAGGCTGGGAAAGGACGACGGGCGTGGAGAGCGGCTGTGGAAAGGCCTGAGTTAAGCCTGATGGCTTATACTGCACAAGACCTTCACTCTGTTTTTTTCTTTTTCATGTTGTCTGTGCTGAGTCTGGGGCTCAGGGCCAAATATGCGCTGTGGTGAGCAGCAAGGAGACTTTTTACCCAGAATCATGGGGCCTGGATGAACCCAGCCCCAGGCCATACAGCAGCATGGCTTTCACTGTTATTATGTCTATTCAAGAAGGAGTAATTCTCAGGCTTCTTCGATTTATCTAGATCAGTGGTGCCTGTGAGGTTGGCCAATTATGTTAATAAACTCATCCTCGCAAAAGTGTGACATTCCTTATTGCTGAATATTACTCCCCTTAGAAAGCCAGCTGATGCCAGCACCTGGGCCACCCTTCAAAGCAATTTTTTCTATGATTTCGCTAACTTAATTGTCAGACTTCATACAATGATACCTCTCATGGTCATTCTGGAAAAAGAGTTCCAAAACTGCTTAGAATGATAGATGAGGTTCTGGCATCAGTGCCCAGCTTCCCAATGTGAGTACCTTGACGGTGGCTGCAACGAGGTAGGCAGCACTTGTGCTGGGATGCGTTCCCACACTTGACCTTTTATGTGAAGATACAATAATCATATTGAGCCTATTTGATCCAAAGAATGTTTAAAAATTAAAGATAAGTTGTCAGTTTTCAACAATCAGAGAATGGCATCTTCAGAAAAACGATCCGTATTTTCGGAATCTCTTGGAAAAATGAGAAAGTCCCAGAACACTGGGCTTGCATCATCATCAAGTGGCCATAGTGAGCAGACATGGGATTCGGGCCTTGGTTTTTCTGAGTCCATCTCCATCAGACGGCAGTTTGGGCCAGCTAACTCGGGGTTCTCCCTCCCCTCCTTTCTGTGGGTCTTCCAACTTGAGCTTTCTGGACCATATCCTCCTCGTCCCTCTCATCTCTGGGACTTTGGCTGGATCACACTCTTTCTTTTTATTTTTCAATGTGTACTTGTTTATTACAATAGCTGATACATCAGCTATCGAAGCCTATGATACTTTTTTAAAAATTAAATCATAGCTGTGTACATTATGCAATTATGGGGTACAATGTGCTGGTTTTATTTACCATTTGAAATATTTTCATCAAACTGGTTAACATAGCCTTCACCGCATTTTCTTAGTTATTGTGTTAAGACATTTATGCTCTACACTTAGTAAATTTCAGATGTACCTTTGTAAAATGCACCGTAGGTGTGTTCCCACCTTTCCTCTGCCTATCCCCCCCTTCCCCTCCCTTTTGTCTCCTCTTTCCCCTTCTTGGGCTATAGTTGGGTTATACCTTTTATATGAAAGCTGTAACTTGGTTTCATAAGTAGGGCTGAGTACATTGGATACTTTTTTTTCTATTCTTGAGAAACTTTGTTGAGAAGAATATGTTCCAGCTCCATCCATGTAAACATGAAAGAGGTAAAGTCCCCCCTTTTTTATGGATGCATAATGTTCCATGGTATACATATACTACAATTTATTAATCAATTCATGGGTCGACGGGCACTTGGGCTTCTTCTACAACTTAGCAATTATGAATTGGGCTGCAATAAACATTCTGCTGCAAATATATTTGTTATAATGTGATTTTTGGTTTTCTGGAATTGAAGGATCACATGGCAGGTCTATTTTTAGATCCCTAAGTGATCTCTAAACATCCTTCCAAAAGGAACATATTAATTTGCATTCCCACCAGCAGTGCAGAAGTGTTCCCTTTTCTCCCTTTTTGCCAACATCTCTGGTTTTGAGATTTTGTGATGTGGGCTATCTTACTGAAGTTATATGATCTCTCAAAGTGGTTTTGATTTGCATTTCTCTGACGATTAAGGATGATGAGCATTTTTGCATATGTCTGTAGGCCGTGCTCCTGTCTTCTTCAGAGAAATTTCTCTTCAAGTCCCTTTACTACCCTGAGATGGAAATCACTCGTTCTTTTCTTGTTAATATGTTCGAGTTCTCTGTGGATTCTGGTTATTAAACCTTTGTCGGAGACATAACCTGGGAGAATGGGAAATATCTTCTCCCATTCTGAGGGCTGTCTGCTTGCTTTACTTACTATGTTTTTGGCTGTGCAGAAGCTTTTTAGTTTGATCAGATCCCAGTAATGTATTTTTGGTGTTGCTTCAATTGCCCAGGGTGGGGGTGGGGGGGCAATAAATATTTCATAACATATTCACCTAGGCCGATTTGTTCAAGTGTTTTCCCTGCCCTGTCTTCTAGTATTTTTATAGTTTCATGTCTTAAGTTTAAATCGTTAATCTAGTGAGTCTATTTTAGTTAATGATGAAAGATGTGGGTTCAGTTTCAGTCTTCTACAGGACGCCAGCCAGTTCACCTAGCACCATTTGTTAAATAGGGAATCTTCCCCACTGAATGTTTATAGTTGGCTTATCGAAGATCAAGTAACGGTAAGTAGCTGGGTTCATCTCTTGGTTCTCTATTCTGTTCCATACATCCACCTCTCTGTTTTTGTGCCAGTACCATGCAGTTTTGATCACTATCAATTTATAGTATAATCTGAGGTCTGGTAGTACGATTCCTCCTGCTTTATTTTTATTTCTGAGTGATGTCTTGGCTATTCGAGTTTTTCTCTGATTCCATATAAAAACAAAGTATTTTCTCGAGATCACCATGGTCAAGTTGGTTTTATCCCAGGATCTGAAGGCTGGTTCAATACATGTAAATCTATAAATATAATTCATCATATAAGCAAAATAAAAACAAAGGCCATATTATTCTCTCAATTGATGCACACCATTCTCCTTTGCTGCAGAAATGACCTCTGAGATGAGCCAAAGTTCTGTTTGTGGCTCCTAGAAAGTTTCAAAATTGTCCAGTCCAAACCCAAAGTGAAAGGTGGTCAGAGGAAAGAAGCTGCGGGCCAGCACAGTGTGGTTTGACTTTGACTGATGGTTTCCTCATGCACAGCAATCAGCGTGTCTGAGAAGTCAACAGTGGCAAGGAAGCTGTACTGAGATTCCTGGTGTGTGACAGTAATGCTCAGAAAATCATTTCAGGAAACGAATGGGGCTGGTCATGAGAGGAGGTTTTTTTTTTTTAATCTTTGGAAAGAAGATCAAGGTCCCATATCCACTAGAAAATCCCTGAGAACCACAGATTTCCTGTCTCAGAGCAGGGAGTACACTGGAGTTTTGCTAACTCCAACCCTTGCCTTAAGGATAGATCAATAAACCACAAACGACTTAGAGAGAGTCATTGGTCTTTGCCCACCTCCGGCACTTGGGGCTCATGCCTTGAGTTGTAGTCTAACCCATTATTTCTAGAAGGTTTCTGGTGTGAAAAGAATGGGCTCCCAGCTTCCTGGATCCAAACCCTGGATCTACCACTGGCTTGAGCTTATTCCTGAATGTCTTAGTTCTTTTCTCATCTGCCGTGCAGGCGTGATGGTGGTGGTGCAAGGCGCGGTAAGAACTCAGGAAAGTAGCCTGACACTTTTCAACAAGGCTCTTGGTCCCAGAGCAGCCAGCACATGTCACAGGTGGCTGCTGTGATTGTTGTCCTTGGGGTCAGCTCCGTCTCATTGTCTTACGATTGACGTTGAAGACATTTTCTGTGGAAGTCAGCAGTGCCTTATAGGACTTCCCTGCACCTTTCACCAGAGCAGCCTCAGTTGTGTCCATGTTATGCTTCTGGCTTCTACTGAAACTTTAATTTTGAAGGAAGGGTCTGTAGCTAAAGTTTGTGGACAGCCATTGATCCTGAGTGACTTACAGATGAGGTGCAGGGAGGGAAAGGGAAATTTCTGTCTTCTAGGAAAGGCTGCCAAACTTAGCAATAAACATACCAGAGGCCTAGACAGATATGAATGCTCGATAAACACAGCATTTGGGGGTATCAGTATATCCCAAATATTGCATATATTGCCTGCAATTCAGATTCTGTACCATATCTGACCACCCTATCGCTGGGTCATACGCCAAGGAGGATGCAGAGATTGGACTGGGATCGTGCCTCCTGCCTCTCCCTTTGCTGGCCTGTACTTACCTCCCTTCTCTCCGTGCCAAGGCAACACTGTTACTTAGCTATAGAGCTCTTTCCTCCTGAGCACCATCTTGGCCTCAGAACTGCTCGCAGGCAGCCACAGCTGCTGTAGCACACTGACCTTCCATTTGAAGTCCATTTGCTATCCTGGCACTAGACGCTGCCATTGTGTCCTTGGGAGGTCTGTGAGTTCAGTCCCTGCCTGCCCAGTCCTGTCTGACCCCTTCACACTGAGCCCCCCCATCTATGCCCTAGAACTGGTATCAGGACAGCTTCGTCAGAGAGCGAGCTCCGCTCCAGGCTCTGGTGTGCTGCTGGAGGGGGGGCATTCCTGTGCTCCTTTCCCAGGCGTGAGCCAAGCAAATGGACCAAGCAACAACCAGGTTCAGACCTGGATGGGTCAGGCAGAGGAATTCTCAAGTTTGAGGCAAAATGGGACTCCTTATTTCAGGTGGTCTTGAACCTGTGGGGCCAGGCAGGCAGGGAAGTGAAATGGGCCCACTGGGGACTAAGGCAAGTGCACCTCACCCCGCCCAGCTCTTCAGCTGCAGCTGCCCTTTGCCCTGTGGAAGGAGAGCCCCCCATTGCCAGAAATTCTTATTTTTCTAAAGAAGCCAGAAATCTGGTTACTTATAAGAAATGTCTTGCTTTGTAATGTTAATAATAATATCAAAATTTTCTCAGTTGATGGTATAGGCCAAACAAAACATGACTGATGGTGGTACTCATCCCCGGGGAGGGACAGGTTGGGATCCCCCCCTTCAGCACTCCCAGGGCCTGCCTGCTCTTGGGCATACTGGGTTGGGCTACTGGAGGCCTCACTCATGACTCCCTCTGCAGGGAGCCTGAGATCAGATGGCACTCACCTCACTCAGGGCGACAGAACAGAGAGATGAATAAAGATTCCAACCCTGCCAATCTATCATCTTCTGGCACCAAATTACACACGTATCCCATTATCATTACAGAGCTTTTGGGTTAATTGCAAATCAGGGAGTTAAGATTATTAATGTGAGTGGAAACTTCTGGGGGTAGAGGGGAGGGCTCAGGCCCAGCTGGTTGTCGTCCCTCTGCCCTGGCTGGAGGACCCTCCTCCCGCCACAGGCTGACCTCCTGCTCACTCCCACTTGAGTGATGTTCCTGGGCCTTTTACCCGCCCCCACTGCCATTACTTGGGCACGTGCCTTTGAACCATTTCCCAGGAACTCTGTAGCAGGAGCATTAAAAGCAAATGTGCTCATTATACCTGATGGTGTGCAATCCATGCAGAGGAAATTAGTAACGATTAGGGCATCATTAGAGGAAGATGTCTCTCTTCACCCAAAATATTGATGGCAAAAAACCCAGCAGTGCAGATAACAAATGAATACGACTCAGAAACACAAAGCACTGCGGTGACGATCAGTGCCATCCCAGACGTCTCCAACACAGAACAGCTAGCAGCTGTTCAGGGCTCTTCAGCTACTGCAAAAAAGTATTGGGATGTCCCAACACGTTCTTTCCAGCCAGTGTTTTCAGCAACATCCCCCCCCACCCTCCCCAGACACGACAGTGGAGCAGAATATCTCAGTGATGCCGAGTTTTATTTATCAGGTGTCACAAGCTGCTGGCCTAATCTGCCTTCAGATATAATTTGTTTAGATTGCATAATGTTCTAGAAAAATCAGAACACGTCATAAGTTAGTTGTGTGCTTCTAGCTTCTTTAGACAAATCAGATTGTAGAATGATGCTGGGCCACTATCTCCATGGTGGAGAGATAGTGGACAACCAGAGTGGTGTTTCTGAAAGTTTGTGTTGGATTGCCTTCCCATTTCCTCAAATAAGCCCAATAAATTTTCACAAACTATGCACTTCACCCTTCACTGATAAGGGTCAGCTGAAGGTAAGTAGATGTACCCTGGTTCACTGCCATCCCACCTGTTGTGTGTCCGGTACCCTGGTCACTACAAGTGTTTCCAGACAGACTACATTTTCATCCATTATTTCAATTCTAAGAAACACAGTTGACAGTGTCCTTTCTGATTCACTGTGCAAGTTTCCCTTTTCTCAGCTCATTGGTGTTGCTACGAGAGCTTCATCTGTTTCCATCTGTGTGGATTTTACATTACTGGATTTTTGTGTATCTCAAAACTTTTGTAATGACCCATATGTGGTGGTGTAGCAGTTCCTATTTATTACAGTGCTTACAGGATCACCTTTTCCTACTGGACTGCCTAACTCTGTGAGGACTTGAACTTATAATCCCTGTTCAGGTTCATCCTTCTCTGTAAGACAACCAGAGTGGTGTTTCCAAAAGTTTGCGTTGGATTGTCTTCCCATTTCCTCAAATAAGGCCAATAAATTTTCACAAACTAAGCACTTCACCCAGATCAACAATGTGCACCCAGAGCAAGGATCAGCCCTGACAGCACCTCAGAGTCCCCCCAGGGCTCCATTCTAGTCACTAAGCTGCCTCTAAGACTAATCACAATATTGACTGCTTATGGGATAAAACAGTTTTCCCCATTTTTGTGCTTTTAGGAATGGATTCGCAGTGAATACCCTTTTTTGCGTCTCTCATTCAATACTTTGCTTACAAGATTCACCCATATTTTTGTATGTAGTTGTAGAGTGTCCATTTTTCAAAGAAGTAGCCAATATGTAAAGAATATTTTGTACAATTTTGTAATGACTATTTTGTAAAAAAAAAAGTACAGTTAACTATAATTTCCCATTTTCCCTATGTATGGTGAATTTAGAGGGGACTTTTGGGACACCCTAGGGTATAGTACAATAGTATTTCACCACTATTGATTCATTCTGTTGCTGAACATCTGAGGTTTTTTTCCCCCTCATGTTTTTGGCTGCAGTGAACATTCTAACTCATGGTTATGGGGAACACATACCTGTTTCCGTTTCTGCTGAATCCATTCCTAGCACAAGAACTTCTGGGCCATGCACGGGTGCGTCTTCAGCTGCAGGACATGCTGCCAGAAACTTTACCAAAGTGGTTCTTCCTCATTAATTTTTAAGATTTATTCCTTCTTTAATTAATGCATTCAATAACGACTTCACACCTGCTTTGATGAAGCCACTGTGCTAATTGCTGGAGAAAATATAAAAATGGATACGAATGAGTCATGACATTCACTTATTTTAAAACTGTCAGTGGGCACTCATTGCCTGTAGGAGAGAATCCAAATGCCTTTGCTTGGCACAAGAACACTCACCAGTCTAGAGGCAAGTTCTTTCACCAGTCTGAAACCCACATGAGTCCCAGGGCCAGGATGCGGACATGAGTGATGCAGAGGCCTAGGCAGGGGCAGGGCGGCACTCGCCTGGGCCATCTACACAGGGCAGTGATTAAGGGTTCGGTTGATTACTGACACAAGGGGATGTGGGCCATGCCTCATCTAATGTTTAAAAGAGCCTGATATTTGGGTTTGATGTAAAATCTTTTAACTTTTAAGGTTGAAAATTATTTTAAAAATGAAAGTACCACTGCCAAATAAAATACAAGTATAAACTGGATTGAGGTGCAGTTTGCCAATCTGCAAACCACACACCAAAGAACTTTCCTCCATTGCCAATGTCTCCGTGGCTTCTGCCAGGTCTAGTCCCAGCACAAATGCTTGGCCCTTTGTTGTCACATATCTGGGACTTGCATTTAATCTCCGGGAGAGGTGCCCTCCCCTATTCCTTAGCTGCAGTTACCTCCTGCCCCTTGAGACATGATTCAACTGCCGCTGTTGTCCTGAAACTCTCGTCCTTCCTCATACCAGCTTCTAGATCTCACCACAACTTGCGCCTGTGTCTGAGCACCTGTCTCACTCGACTCGCACCTGTGTCTGAGCACCTGTCTCGTTGTAGCACAGTGTTTGTAACTTGTCTGTTTTCCTCACCTGCTCCTCTGGGGCTGAGACCTCAGTGCTTCCTGACCTGTGTGTCTCAATCATGTGGGTCCCAGGAGGGTCTCACAAATGTTTACTAAATGAACCGTCTCCCTAGCCTCCACTGCCTCTTCCTCCAGCTCAGTCTCCGGCTCCTCTCCCCTATACTGTGGAAGTAGAAGTCAGGTCAAAAACAACCTGGGAATTACCTTCCTCTAGCCTCAGGGGAACTTAAAAGTGAGTAGCTGATTTGATTCCACCTGACTGGAGTCATCGCAGACCTTTGGTGGGAGCGCCCAGAATTGTAGTGTGTGGATGGAGCATCTTGCTGCTGTCCTCATGGCAGGAAAGCCTGAGATGCAGCCAAGCCAGAGCATGGGAGTCACGGGAGCACCTGATCCCTCCCTGCCTGAAGACAGCACTGCCCTGGCCTGATCAGTTTCATTAATCAGTTCCAATAAATTCCCGCTTTTTGCTGAAAATTACAGATGAGTTTCTACTTCTGCCTAATGAACATAAAACATATAGAAGCTGTTAAAATACAAATTAGAGGGTGTAAATTTCATCCACTATTTATATGAAATAAGTGTTTACATGCAGAGGAGTTAAAAATTCCATTTTCAAGGGAAATTGCAACCACTTTGGTGGGTAAGTGCCCCGAAGGGGAGTTGAGATGGTAAAGGGTCCAGTTATGGGAACTTGTGTTGAATCCAGTGAGAAAAATGAGAAGGAACAAGAGAGAAGGGTGGGGAGCAGCCTGGGGAGACTTCAGGAAAGAAGTGGGATTTTATTCATATAAATGTGATTTTATTCATATAAATCTGTGCAGTGCCTACATGCAAGTATGCAGGCATGTGCCAGTGCATACATATCACACACAACATGTACCAGGCTAGGTGCTCACACGGAACAGTGCAAAGCTCTGCTACAAAGAGTGGAGACGGATCAAAAACAAATAATCAGCCAAATGACATGGTTCCCCCTTGTAACTGGTGCTGGGAAAGAAAAAGCAACAGAAAGACTATTTTGTATGAACAGAAAGACTATTTTATATGAAGAAGGACTCAAGAAGTCCTCTTTGAGGAAGGGGCATTTAAGGTGACATGCAAAGGGTCCAGCCATGGGAGGAATCACCCTGAGAGGATCCAGCCAGAGGACACAGCTTATGCTGAGATCCCAGAGCAGGGACGAGCCTGGTGTGCTCAAGAAACAAGTGGCAGGTGGGACTGGTGCAGCCTTGGGCGGAGAACGGGGCAGGGACTAGATTATGCAGAGTCTTGTTGGCTGTGGTGAATAGTGTGGACTTCATTCCACCAGGAATGGGAGGTACTGAGGGGCTTTGAGCAGAGAAAGGCCTGTTCTGGTTCGTGTTTTTAGATTATTGGGCAATTTGAGGAGAATGGGCTGTGAGGGGCTAAAGCAGGTGCCTAGAGATCAGGTAAGAGTTACAGCGTGGACGAAGGTGGTATCCCTTTGGAAGTAGAATAAATGTAATTCATAGATTAGGGATTGAGGAAAAGAGCACAGCTGTCCCCTAATTCTAGTTCCAGCACTTTGGTAGATAGTAGTTCCATTTGCTAGGACGGGGGAGGTGATGAGAGGGTGGAATGTGTGTGACTGGCAGCTAGGGAACAATGCGTTCAGCTCGAAGATTAAAAGAATAAAGAATAAAGGATCAGGTCCAGGGGAAAATGGAGATGTGGGGATGCTTGTGTTCAGAAGGGAAGTTTAGAAGAAGGTTGGCTCCTGTTGGTGTGTATTTGGAGATGGTTGTGCCAGAGCCTGAAGTGGTTTACATTATCCATGGCATTTAGCTTTGCTCAAACAAGCAGGGCATGATTTGTGCTAGGGAAAAAAGTATTTGGGGAGATTTGATCGGTAATTCTTTCCATGCAGTTAAACACAGCAGCCCGAGTGAGCGATGGCATAATTTAATAATGCACAACGTGCCACCGAGATGCAGTCTGGCTAACAGGGGTGATTAATAGTCACACGCTGCAGCTGTGACTCGCCTTCAGTAATGGCACGGGGAAGGGGGTACAGAAATTCCCATTATGCTATGACAACAAGGTCTAGACCTTTGTACTTGATGCTCTACCAGGCAAGATCCATGATGCACAAAGAAAAATTATAACACACACAGTATCTGGAAGGTTTAAAACATAAGTCAGCCAACTGTTCCAACTGCTATCTAGATGGAGTGGTGGGCTGAGTAGAGATCCGTGGAGTCGGAAGACCCACATTCCAGCCCCGACCCAGCCAGTAAGTCACCTCTACGTGAACTTGGACAAGTCGACACTCTTACGTGTCATTCATTCACCCAGTGTTTCAGAAAGAATTTACTGAGTCCCAGCTGCGGATCAGGATATGTGAAGGCACAGACGTCACGTCACTGGAGTGACCACACCACATGTGGTTTCTGCTTTCCTGGCACTTACTGTCTGGTGGGCTAACCGAGTGCCAATATCCCCACCCTTTCAATAAGCTCAGCAAACTGATCTTCCTAAGCCCTCTTCAGCTGTAAACTTTCTGAAGTTAAAAGTGGCCATCAAAAATTATAAACTATTGGGCGGTGCCTGTGGCTCAGTGAGTGGGGCGCCGGCCCCATATACCAAGGGTGGCAGGTTCAAACCTGGCCCTGACCGAACTGCAACAAAAAAAATAGCCGGGTGTTGTGGCAGGCACCTGTAGTCCCAGTTACTTGGGAGGCTCAGACAAGAGAATTGCCTAAGCCCAGGAGCTGGAGGTTACTGTGAGCCATGAAGTCATTGCACTCTACCAAGGGTGACAAAGTGAGACTTTGTTTCTAACCCCCCCCCAAAAAAACAACCAAAAAAAAATTATAAACTAGTTTTTTTTAGAAAATAATTTCATTAAATCATAATTGTGTACATTGATGCAATCATAGGGCAGAATGTGCTTCATATACAATCAAATATTTTGATCGTACTGTTAGAGATAGACTTCATGGCATTTTCTTGATCACTATATAAAGACATTGATACTCTACATTTAATAAGTTTCCCAGTACCCTGCTAAGATGCACCGTAGGTGTGATCCCACTAATTGCCCTCCCTCCACACATACTCCCCCCTCCCCTCCCCTCCCTTTCCCCTTTCACTGTATTCCTATGCTATAATTGGGTTTTAGCCTTCATATGAAAGCTATAAATTAGCTTCATATTAGGGCTGAGTACATTGGATACTTTTTCTTCCATTCTTGAGATACTTTGCTAAGAAAATATTAATATCAGTTATTCAACAAATATTTGCATCATGAAGTTGGCAATACATGAAGGAATGGAAAGGTAATAAAATAGCCACTCTTGCTGTTTAACATTTTACAAAAAGGGAAACCTGTAATTTCTTAGTTACTCTTCTTTTACTGTTTTTTTTTTTTTTTTTTTTTTAATGCCCAAGATCACAGCACTTACCTTTTTGGATCTAATTGCATCCTATTAAAAAAAAAAAAAAGCACAGCACTCTTCAATCTTATCTAATTTTGGGAAACACTATTTGCAACAATCATGGTGAAAACAAGTACTGTGTAATTATTCAATATTGCTTAAAAGGTTCATGAGGCTTATATTAAATTGATTTTAAAGAATCTAGAAATAGTTACACTGAGTTAAAGAAGCTAAGAAGATAGAGAACAGACTGCATATCCTTTATTCAGGAAAGCCTAATATACAATTGAGTTAGCATAGCCTCTTAAAGTTTTCAAAGCCCATTCATTTTCTTTGTATTATATTTTCCCTTTTTGATGTTTACCAAATGGAGCAACCAGAAAATATTATCATCTTAAGATCATCTTGTAACTAAGAAAACTCCAGATAACTTAAAATGCAAACCAATTGACAGTGTCAGAAAATAGGTAGCCCCAGAAGGGCCAGAGTTGGTGAGAGTAGGGGAAGGAATTAATTAAAGAGAAGCATGAGGCACCTTCAGGGTATAATGGATATATTCATTATTTTGAGTTTGGTGGTTTCACAAATGTATAGTTATAGACATAGGTAGATAGATTTATAAAATATCAAAATGCACCAAATATGTGAAGTTTATTTGACATCAACTATATGTTGGTAAAGCTGTTTTTAAAAGTATAAAAGTTGTTTTAAATCAAGACTTGGTTTTCCACTGGTGATGTCCATGTAACCCTCTACTTTAAGCCAACCATGGCCCTACTACCATAATAAACTGTATTACAGTGTACTTCAGTATTACATCAGAATAATAAAAACTTTAGAGAATTTGTCTATAGAAATACGTGATTTAACAAAGACAGAGGAAATTATTTTTCATTTCTGAGAGTGTGCAGGAAAGAATACTAAGTGCATGGCCTTTGGAGTTAGGCAGAAATGAATTTGTATCACAGCACTCCCATGTTCTTATCCAATGACTCTAGGTGAGTTGCCTGACAGAAGCTGTTTCCTCATCTTAAACATGGAGTGACACTACCTATTTCACTTGAATTTTTAAAGATGATATGACATATGAACAATTGTACAAATCTTCATCATCAATTAATTTTGCTGCTTCCCTTTGCATCACCTGGTAATGACTGATGTTGTGCTAAACATCAAAGACCCTTTGACTTTAAATTCCCAAAATATAAAAAGGAAACTTAAAGAAACATCAGGCAAACCTTCATTAATTTCTCTAATTCTAATATTTAGACTCAGGGTACATGACCAAGGAACTACTGAAGTGAATTAGAATGTTCTACTAATAAACCTTTCTACTTGCCCATTTAGTTGTATCTTAAGTAAAGTAAGCTTAGACCTCATAAAAAATACTAAGAAATGAAACTTCCCCCAAGGACCATGGAGAAATACCTAATTTTTCTTTGTAACATAAATTTTGAGCTCTGTGGGAACCAAATATAGTGAGCCTTATTGAACATTAGAAGATAAATGATATCAGAAATATGCTCCTTGCTAATATTCAAAAACATATTTTCAGGCAGCAGCATAGGGATTAAAAAACTTAATCACATTCTCATGCTATTATAATCTAAAAAGTGACCATTATTACCACTGCTATCATTTTCAAATTCTTCCTGTAACATTGAGAAAAGAGGTAAATAAGAACATGCTGCAAATATCATAAAATTACACAATATTTACCAATTCTTGAATGCCATCAAAATATAAAAATTAAAATAGCCCCTGTTAAGGGCAATTGTGATCTACATATATGTGGAAACACATGTACATTATAATAGCATCAGGGAGGCACAATGCAACCTGACTTCTTCCAAGCCTAATAGATTTTTAGCCAGAGAAAATAGATCACTTAATATAATGAAAATAGCTGCATTTCTATTAGCTTTCAGAAGCCAGTCCCCACATTTATATGGCAGTTCATGATGACACAATACGTACACGAAATGCAACAGTGATAGGCTTCATTTCTCAATAAATTCAGTGAGAAATGGGCCTGATTTTCATATAATTAAAGTTTGATGATGTGTGAAAGTCAGAGCAAACATTACTATAGCAATGAGAAGAGGTAGATAAGATGGGAAAGTAGCAGATTAACTCCCACCAGGGTGTCTAACCATGGCCCTCTGCTGGCTACCAATGCTTATCTGTGGTGTCTGATAACAGGAAAACTATGCACAGACTTTTTTTTTTTTATTTTTTTGCTCTTCAACTTGTGTATTTAGTGTGTGGCCCAAGACAACTCTTAGATAAGCCTGTGGTTGGACTGTGGACTGTGGTTGGACAGCCCTGTGAAGTGTTCAGGAAAAAAATAAACAAGAAAAATATTAATAGAATTATTTACTGGACCTTAAATTCATCATTGAGGTATGACCTTCAATGGAGTCTAGCTTGCAAATTACTTAAATACTTGTTTTTTAAGAATATTCTAAGCCCTTTATTCTCAATGTTTTGTCATGTGAACTATGCAAGTGATTGATAATTACAAGTGATTTCTTTTATTGTAGTATGAACACTAAACATGACATCTACTCTTCTTAAAAAATTTTAAGTGCACAATACTGAATTGTCTAGTATAGGCACAATGCTGTAAAGCAGACCTGTAGAATTTTTTTTTTTTTGTAGAGTCAGAATCTCACTTTATCAGCCTCAGTAGAGTGCCGTGGCGTCATATAGCTCACAGCAACCTCCAAATCCTGGGCTCAGGCGATTCTCTTGCCTCAGCCTCCCGAGTAGCCGATACTACAGGCATGCGTCACAACACCTGGCTAAGGATTACTCACTCTTTGTCAGACTAATCTTTGAGATTTATTGATTACAAAAGCTATTCATATTTTGGAACTGTACTACCTACTAACACTATCACCAGAAACAATATAAATGAAATTTCAGTGACTAACTGGAAAAGAAAAACAATGATAACGTAAGAGGGAAAAGGAAATGTATTTCATTTGTCTTCTAAACTTACAACAGAAGAGTCTAAAACTTAAAAATTAAGGTAAGCTTTTATATAATGAATTGACTACTTTCCTACTTTATAATAGCTACCAAATATGGATTCAAAATCCACAGTAGCACAATATTAACATCATCTTAAATGCACACCTAATACTTACATAATAACATGCCACATTATTGGTGCCGTTTTTCTGATGAGTAAATCACTATACACAAGTTCACACAGTTTGGAAGGGGTGGAGTCAAGCTTTCAACTGAGGACTATTTGATACTGAACCCCATGTCTTTCTTTGCCTGGTAAGAAGAGAGTAATATTTGTTTATTGCGTTCACTCTGCATCTATATACCTTAAAAGAAGGAGATGAACACTGAGAATACAGATCATAAATTATCTCAAATCAAAGGCTGCTGCTATATCATATACCTATTATTTGTAACTTGTTGTCAAGTGCCAGAATGTTCTATTATAACTAATATTAATGCAGAAGGAGGACTTCAATTTACAGATATATGAGGTCACATAAAGTGGGTGTGTGGTTACTTCTCCAGTTTTACATTTTCGGCTCGGCACCTGTGGCTCAACAGGCTAAGGCGCCAGCCACGTACACCTAAGCTGGCGAGTTTGAACCCAGCCCCAGCCCGCCAAACAACAATGACGGCTGCAACCAAAATATGGCCGGGCATTGTGGCGGGTGCCTTAGTCCCAGCTACTTGGGAGGCGGAGGCAGGAGACTCGCTTGAGCCCAGGAATTGGAGGTTGCTGTGAGCTATGATGCCACAGCTCTCTACCTAGGGTGACAGCTTGAGGCTCTGTCTCAAAAAAAAAAAAAAAAATTGGCCTTTAACTTTTCAGTATAACAGTTCATAAAATGACAGCATGCTGTTTAAATGATTTTAGTTACAGGCTGTTTTCAAGAGGCAAGTATCTTGGGAATATGTCTCATTTAACTGTTCTTTAGCATAATGTCTCCCCCATGGCTCATTTTCTTAGTTAATGATCAACATCAGCAATATATCTTTTTAATGTGAACATGAAATTTGTGTTCTGCAAGATGATTATGGCAGGAGATAGTAGAAAGCTTTTCATTTATCTATTTATTTTTGTTTACCCCTTTATAAGTAAAGCCATCTTGCCAATAGTTTACAAAAGGTGCTATGTAGAACAAGAATCTTATTTATTTACTCCTAAATAAGAAGTGGAAAATTTACTAAAGTTCATAAGATTCCATCCTCTAATGAACTGTAGTTCAATAATGCATTGAAATTTACCAAAGATTTACATATAAAGAGGCTACAAATACTTAACACTTAACTTAAACACATGAGCTACATCAGTTAAATAAATCCAGTTGTAACCTCACTATCCACCACACTAAAAATATTCCAAATATTTCTGAGAATATTTTTGTTGATTTTGTTGGTGAAAAAAGTTACTACAATAACCAAATGCTTTTTAATCATTTGGCCACAAAACAGGTAATATCCAATACAATTCACCCTATTGTGAAGATATAGGTGGTAGATATGTATGCTGACTAATTGGTTCTGCTTTTACAAACCTATTTCTATGGTCTATTGTTTATCCAATTATAATAAATGTTATAGAAGAAATAATCATACACAGTGCTTTTCTTTAGATCCTGTCAACAGTGATTCTCCATATCAGATGGATGTTGATTGAGTGCTCTTCTCCTCTTGGTGGGAAAGAGGAAAGTTGTAATAAACTTAGTCAAGCCTTTCAGTAGTTATTGTCCTTCAATTCTCATTTAAATCATCCCAATCACCTAGAAAACAGACAACAGAGCTTCCAATCTATCACCAAAACAAATATAAAGAAAATTTGTTTCAAAATCCTAGAAGAGGAAATAGAGTGGGATAGTAATGAATAAACATTCCCTTTCTCTTACATTCAGAAAATATTTATTCATGTATTTATTTAATGCAAAGTATTAGAAATTTGTAGAAGTATATCATGTTAAATTTAACAAAATTCCATTGTAACAAAATATCCCTAATGTGATAAATTCTAAAATGGATTTGTTGTATTTCTTTAACTCTCCCATGCCTTAATATGGCTCTTAAACTACTTTAATTAAATCCGAGAAATTCTAAGTATAAAATTGCTTCTTAGAGTTTCTTAGTGCCTATGAGTTTTTAAAATTGAATTTGCAATTGTGAATTCAAAAAATAAGTTTAATGTTTGTCAAACAGAATTTTTCCTAAACTCATTTGCCCTCACAACAGATTTGTTTTTAAGAAATAGTTATTAAACTTTCATGGATCAAGTGAAACATCCTTAGGAAAACCCTATTTCCTTGGGAGAACTATTCAGCCAAAATGATTTTATCTGTATTTATAATTTAATTTAAGCAATCAGTGTAAATTAATATTTTGAAGCAATCTATTATATTTACATATTACAAATAAAAGTTAGAATAATATTTCTGGAATTTAAATCTTCAGTATATAAACTAAACAATGCAATAGAGCCAATAGATCAGGGCAAGAAGAAATAAATTCTGTGATCTGTTACTGATACCAGAATGTGATCTTCAGAAGGTTCTTGGTCTCTATGATTTGAAGAATGAATCCACGGACCACAGATGACCGGTAAGACAGGATTTATTTTACAGAAAAGAATACAAAAACATCTAAGCTCCCAGCAGAGAGAAAATAACCCAAGTGGTAGGTAATTCTCTCTCTGTCTCTTTCTGCCTGGGTTCTTTGTCTAGGGGTATATATAATCACATGGATCCCTTGTTACAGTAGGCCAGGACTTGGTAATAATTGGATACAGCCCCTTTGCTTGGATAAGATGAATGAGTACATTAATGAATGAATACAATCCATTCCTGAAATTGGCCAGACATAGGAAACTTACTGAAATGGATCAGGCCTAGGAGATGGGGGTTTCCTGTTTGGCTGTAAGTGCAAGGTAAGGGAGACACTAAAGTGCTGGTGTCTCCCCAGCAGTTGTCTGGTCCCTGTTGCTACTGGAGCCTCCTGAAGGGGTCCCCTTGCTTACCCTCCAACCTGCTGGCTCCTCTGCCCACCATGGCCACACCAACACCACCAGGGTGGAGGTGGCAGGTCTACCCCTCAACTCCACCAAGCCGGCCTGTATCATTACCAAAGCTGAGCAGATGGTAACATGATGAAAGATATGAGATATAATTAAGAAACTTGGTGATTAAGTCTAACCCAAAGCAAACAGAGGTCCTGAAAACAAAGAACATAAGAAACAGAAAAGAAATATTTGAAGAGACATTGGTTTAAAAAAAATTGCTGAGCTGAAAAAATAGACAATTTTTCACATTGAAAGAAGTCCGTGAAGTACTGAGTCCAATGGATTTTAAAAAACAAAAGAAAAAAGAAAAGATTCATATTGAGATACATGCCAATAAAATTTCAGAATCTCAAGAATTAAAGCTTAAAAAAAAACATTCAAGCAGAAAAATGAGGTCCCTATACAAGAATATGAATTAGATATATATTCAGAAATGCCAGATAGTAGACATCAACAAAATAATGCCTGATCAAAACTGCATTAAACCAACAATTTATAACCAGTTATATCATAAGTTGTATAAAATAAAACATGTCATATCATTTTTGTATTGCTATGAAGGAAATATCTAAGACTGGATAATCTATAAAGAAAAGAGGTTTATTTGGCTCACGGTTCTGCAGACTATACAGGAATCATGGCACCATCTGGTGAGAGCTTCAAGCAGCTTCCAATCAAGGTAGAAGGCAAAGGAGGAGAAGGTGAGTTACACAGTGGGAGAAAGAACAAGAGGATGACGTGGTGCCAGCCTCCTTTGAACAACCAACTCCCACATTAACTAATAAAGGTAGAATTCACTCTATATCATAAGGACGGCACCAAGCCATTCATGAAGGATCCACCCCCATGACCCAAACACCTGGCAGCAGGCCCCACATTCAACACTAGGGACCAAATTTTGACATGGGATTTAGAGGGGCCAAATATCCAAATAAATAAAAAAATGTACTTGGGCAGCACCTGTGGCTCAACGGAGCAAGGTGCTAGCCCCATATGCCAGAGGTGGCGGGTTCAAACCCAGCCCCAGCTAAAAACTGCAAAAAAACCCAACCAAATGAAAAACAAATGTATTCATGCTTTTAAAAATTATATAAAAAGTGCTTTAACAAAATGATGTTTAAAAAGTGAAGAAATTATATATTTTAAACAGTTGTGGCAAAACATGACTTTTAAGAATAAAAGAAATCTCCAAATAAATAAAACATAGATACATTAGACTTCAAAAAGTAAAACATTTTCCTTTTAAACAGTAGGCAATTAGTGTCACAGAATTATATTTCTGGCTCTATAGATCCAATGCAATCTTTGATTTTCCCCGTAATAACATCACATAAATTTTTAACTTTCTTAATGGTGCTTTCAATAATACCTATAAAAACTGCTTTAAAAAATTAATATAGACAAATTCGTCTTGTATTGTTCTCTTACCATATCATTTTTCCTCGTAGAACAAATTTTTCTGATGGTATTTATTAATTTGTGAAAAGATTTGTCATTTCCCTTGTTAGGCATCACTGAATGATGTTTTCTACCATTGCTAGCAAAAATACCTCCTACAGAAACCAGGGGAGTGGACAGGGATAGAAAGAGCCTGGCCCAGGACCTTTGCAATCACACGAATAGAACCCCTACTGCTAGGCCAAGCCTTCTGGCTTGGGACGAATGCTCTGAACTCAGCATCTACCCCAAGAGGCCAGATAAGCAATCTTTGTGCTCTGCAGAGGCTCAGCAAAGCCCACATTCCAGCCACAATCTGTCTTGCTTCTCCCTCCACTTTAGGGGGAGGAGGGACAAACAATACCTCAGGAGCTACAAGGTCCCTCCTAAAGACTGGGGCGTTCATGTGTCCCACTTGGAGGACCAGAGCCTACCACCAGCAGTAAAAATTCTCATCAGCTAGCTCTTCCACACAAATATCAATCAATGACGAGGGGAATAGCCCCATAACTAAACCCAGTGCCTTCCAACTCAAGCAAATAGGGAGCAGCAGATTTATAGTCACAAGAACAATGCACTAGCTCGAAGATTAAGCCAGGGGTCCAAACTCACTACACTCTACGGGGAAGGGGTGAAGACAATAGGACAAAGGCTACCTGAGTTTCATCAAACCTGCTAGGGCACCACAAAGGCAACTCAGGACCAGCACGTCGCCCTTCAAACAAAATCAGGAATCAGTCTTGGTGAGTCAGACAGATCCACAAGCCAGACTGGCACATTCAGAATTTGATTAAGACGCCAGATGAGAAGGAATCAGTGAAAGAACTCCAGAAACATGAAAAATCAGAGTGAAAGGGCCGAGCATGGTGGCTCATGCCTATAGTCCCAGCACTGTGGGAGGCCGAGGCGGGTGGATTTCCTGAGCTTGGAGGGGTTGAGACCAGCATGAGTCGGAGTGAGCCAGGGTAAAAGATCCGTCTGTACCAAAAAAAAAAAAAAAAAAAAAAAAGAAGAAGAAGAAGAAGATGCTGGACGTGGTGGCAGGCACCTGTAATCCAAGCTACTTGGGAGGCAAAAGGCAAGAGAATTGCTAAAGGAAGAAAGGGGAAAAAAACTCCAAACTAAGAAGAGTGAAAGCCAGCTAAAAAATTAAAAGAAAAAAAAAAACAGTGAAAGAACAACTCCCAAAGAAATCAATAACTCAATAACTCCTTAACAATGGGTCACAACCTAAACAAAATGGTTAAAATGAAGATGAAAAACTTTGAATATGGGTTATCAGAAAGTTCAGTGAAACACAAGACAAAATAGACACAAATAAGCTACAAAAACAATGCTGAAAATGAATAAAAACTTATCTAAAGAAATTGAATTATTAAAGAAAAATCTAATTGAACTTATGGATTCAGAAAATAATCAAGCATAGGCAGCTCTGTTTTATAAGATGTTTCATGATAGGTTGTTATAAAGTGGTTCATATACACATAAAATTTTAGGGCATACAGTTTGAGGACCTCAAAAATTGTTAAAATATATTCCATTTAGTGTGTTGTTAAGGTAACACAACTTTGATGACATGTAAATGCTATTGCATTATCTCCACAGATTTAATCAAAGACCATTCGCCTCACTTATTGATGGAAATTTGGTAGATGCATTCAGGTGCTGCCATAAATCTTATTTTTTGGTAGCTATTTAAAAAATTCTAGAATCACTTCCCTATTATGGATATGAAAAATGCAGAAAAATCAGTAATCTCAGTTATCCCCTGGTGCTGTCTTAATCTTACTCCTCTTCTAATGCAATGTTTGTATCTTTTACAAAATTAAAAATTCAGTATACTATACACACATGTACAATCGGTTAAGATGCACGTTCTCAATAATGTCTACTTCACTTGGCTAATAGCCAACATCAGAAGAGTAGGTAAAAATATTCAATATTATTATTTATAATTCATTACAATTATAGCCTCAGTTATGCAAAACAGGCTGTTACTTCTATATTAACCAGATCCTTCCCTTTAGAATTATATATATATATACATACATTCAAGCCACAGTTCACATTAAGTTTCAAATTTTAGCAGGCTTTAACATTAGTGATCAAAGCCTAATATGTACATGCAAATATACGCATAATATGCACATATACACACACTACAGTTTTCTGAAATATTATTGAACTTATTATGAAATATTACTTGAGTTGTCGTTCTACAAAAATAATTTGAAATCCTATTATTACCTGTCTGTTCATTTGATAGAATAGCACTCCTGTGCAAAAAGATACTGTGAGGGACGTTCTATGTTATCCAGCTATGAAACAGAGATTTATAAAGCAAATTGTCCCATATAGAAATTTACTCCAATTAACTAATCTAACAAAATTTATCTGATAGCACGGCTAGGAAAATCAGTCCCATGGTTTATAAACCAGTGTCTCTGAGAAAAAAGGAAGTGGACTTCTGTTTTTGCATAGAATCCTGTGATTCCTATTTTTATCACCCAATTTTATATTTGTATTAACTGAATATGTTTTTCCATTTTCTGGGTGCCATCTCTGTATAGATAAGCCGATTAACTGAAATGTATTGATCCAATTGATGTATTTATCAATCAAATAATGGTTTAGGAACAGATTATCATAATTTGGAGAATCATGCACCTTGATTAGTTTAATAAATTATTGTCTTCTTTTCTAAGCAGTAAAGATTTTTAATGTGGAGTAGAAAAAAATAAAGCTAAGGCCCATGCAAGGGAAATTGTATTTTTCTCTGCCATATAATTGAGGAATACATTTGATTAAGGGCCAAAGCGATGATTTAGAAGGAATTAAATGCAGCGATATTTGATAGAGGCCTAATGAAACATGGAAGCAATTCAGAATAGATTATTTTGGATGTAGAACAGACATTTCCACTTATCATTGCAGACGTTAGTCCTTTACAGTTATTGACGGTCTGAAGAATGCTAAACAATGTAGTAATAGCTATAGCACACAAGACAGTAACAATTACTGCCACCAGAAACTGTTCTCAGAACAACTTTCCCCTTTTGCTCCAGGCCAGGGACTTTACCACACACACAGGCAGTCAAGGTAAAGAGAATTATGTGTCTTTCAAGAATTCTTTTCAGCAGTTCCCTTCTCCTCAATTTCCAATTTTTAAAGCCGATTCCCTTTCAAAAGGGCTGCTTGTAGCCTCATCTTGCTTTCTCAAACCACCACTTACTCTACAACAAATCTCCACTTCATGTTCTATAAAGGGATGCTAGGTTTTGTCTTTGCACTCAATTCCTCTTCCAGTATATGTGCTGTATAAATTAGTATTATTGCTTATCATTTTTCTGAGTCAGCATTTTTCTGGCAGGTGAAAATCAAGGGATTACATTAGTAATGGATAATCAAGTCATAATTCCTACAGCATTGGACAGATCATTAAAGAACATTTTCCCAGGCGGTGCCTGTGGCTCAGTGAGTAAGGTGCCAGCCCCATATATCAAGGGTGGTGGGTTGAAACCCAGCCCTGGAAAAAAATAGCCAGACGTTGTGGTGGGGACTTGTAGTCCCAGTTACTTGGGAGGCTGAGCCAAGAGAATGGCCTAAGCCCAGGAGCTGGAGGTTGCTGTGAGCCGTGAAGCCATGGCACTCTACCAAGGGTAACAAAGTGAGACTCTGTCTCTAAAAAAAAAGAACATTTTCCCATGAGTTGTCTGACATATAAGAAATCATAACTTAAAGAGCAACCTCCTCCCCCTTGGGGAAGACAGAAGAACAGAACCTTCTCTAAAGAAGACAGACAAATGGCTAGCAAACATATGAAAAAATGCTTATCATCCCTAACCCTTAGAGAAATGCAAATTAAAACCACCCCGAGATATCATCTAACCCCAGTGAGAATGGCCCATATCACAAAATCTGAAAACTGCAGATGCTGGCGTGGATGTGGGGAGAAAGGAACAGTTTTACACTGCTGGTGGGACTGCAAACTGATACAATCTTTTTGGAAGGAAGTATGGAGAAAGCACAAAGAACTCAACCTAAAACTCCCTTTTGATCCTCCAATCCCATTACTGGGCATCTATTCAGAAGGAAAAAAAAAAAACCTTTTATTAGAAAGAAACTTGTACTAGACTATTTATCACAGCTCAATTTACAATTGCTAAAATGTGGGAACAGTCTAAATGCCCCTCAGCCCAGGAATAGATGGGCAAGCTGTGATATATGTATACCATGGAATACTATTCAGCCACTAAAAAAAAAAAATGGAGGTATTGCAGCATTTGTATTAACCTGGATGGAAGTTGAACACATTATTTTTAGTGAAGCATCACAGGAGTGGAGAAGCATTAATCCTATGTATTCAACTTTGATATGAGGACAGTTAATGACAATTATTGACACAGTGGGAGGGTGGAGGAAGGTGACAGCAGACAGAGAGAGAAGGAGAGACGGGGTGGGGGAAAGAAAAAAAAGAAAAGAAAATAGTGACTAATTCTCACATAAATTGGATTTAATTTTGACCAAAATACATTATTTAAACAATTTTTTTATTGTCTTTTTTTTTTTTTTTTTTTGCATTTTTTGGCCAGGGCTGGGTTTGAACTTGCCACCTCCAGCATATGGGACTAGTGCCCCACTCCTTTGAGCCACAGGCGCCACCCTAAACAATAATTTTTAATTCAACTTGTCAATATGTTGTTTAGGATATCACATCCTCATTTATAAGTGAAATGTTTGTAATTTCCCTTTATAATAATATATTTTTTCCGATTCTAATATAATGTGTATCCAGATGAAGTAGAATGAATTTGAAGTATTTCTTCTTTTTCTATTGTCTAAAAGATGTGGCATGATCTGTTTTTTGAAATTATCTTCTATTTTTATTTATAAATATTAGTTGTCTATGTTTTGAGACTTTGGGGGAAAAAAAGCAACCTCCACATAAGTAAAAGGGAAATGTTGATAATTTTCATATCTAAAGAATATATCCCTTTGGGAGGCTGAGGCAAGAGAATTGCTTAAACCCAGGAATTGGAGGTTGCTGTGAGCTGTGATGCCACAGCACTCTACCCAGGGCAACAGCTTGAGGCTCTGTCTCACCAAAAAAAAAAAAAAAAAAAAAAAAAACTTGAAGACTATATCCCATTAATTCATATTAAATTAAGTGAGATTTAAAATCATTTTGGCAGAAAGCTGACTTGGCTCCCACAGCACAGTGGTTACAGCGTCAGCCACCTACCCTGAGGCTGGCAGGTTCGAACCCAGCCCAGGCCAGCTACACAATAATGACAACTACAACAAAAAATAGCCAGGTGTTATGGCAGGTACTTGTAGTCCCAGCTACTCAGGAGTCTGAGGCAAGAGAATTGTTTAAGTCCAAGAGTTTGAGGTTGCTGTGAGGTGTGACCCCACAGAACTCTACCGAGGGCAACATACTGAAACTCTGTCTCAAAAAAGAAAATCATTTTGGCAGAAAGCTAATAAAAATCAGATATTTCCTAGAAATTTGAAACCCCCAAAATAGGTTAGATGTATTTCCTAAATACAGAATATGGCTTATGCTTTTTTTATTCAGTCAACCAGTATGTGCCTCTTCAGTGGAGAATTCAAGCCATTCACATTTATTAAAATAATTGATAAGTATGGTGGAGTTTCTTTCATCTTGTTTTATGAGGTCCAATGCTTAGTTTTATCCCTTGGTCATTGTGGAAGCTAGGTTTTGTCCTATAATTTCGGGGTGTGTTTACTTTAATGGTGGTCTATCATGCTGGTCAGTGTGAAGAACATGTCTGAGTGCTTCCCGCAGAGCTGGTCTTATTGTGGGAAATTTCCTCAATGATTTCATGTCAGTAAAATATTTGATATCTCCATCAAAAATGAAACTTAGTTTAGCAGAATACAGAATCCTGGTGTTCAAATTGTTTTGTTTAAGAAGATTAAATACAGGTTCAGCACCTGTAGCACAGTGGTTATGTCACTGACCATATACACCGAGAGTGGCAAGTTCAAACCCAGCCCGGGCCAGCTGAAAAACAATGACAACTGCAACAACAGCAAAAAATAGCCAAGCATTGTGGCAGGCTCCTATAGTCCCAGATACTTGAGAAGCCGAAGCAAGAGAATGGCCTAAGCCCAAGAGTTGGAGGTTGATATGAGCTATGACGCCACAGCACTACACTGAGGGTGGCATAGTGAGACTCTGTCTCAAAAAAAAAGAAAAGAAAGAAAAAGAAAAGAAAGAAGGTTAAATACAGATGAGCACGCTCTTCTAGCTTAAATAGTTTCACCTGATAAGTTCCCTGTATCCCTGATATGTTTCCCCTTTTAGTTAAGCAGTTGCCCACATCTGGCTGATTATAGAATTTTCTCTTTCATTTTAACCTTGGCCAGGTTCATTACAATATGGCTTGGCATTGCTTTGTTTGAACTGAGTTGTGCTTGGTTGTGAAACTATCTAGTATCTGGATTTCTGGGTGTCTTGCAATGCCTGGGAAATTCTCCACCATGATTTCTTGAAGTAGAGCTTCCATACTATCCGACCCCTCTTTTCCTTCAAGAATCCTTATAATTTTAATATCTGATTTTTTGGAGTATTCCCTTAACTCTCAGGGAAATCACTGCTTTCATTCTCTCTTTGTCTTCTGCCTCTTTCAATAATTGGGTTAGTTCAAAAGTCTTATCTTTGATTTCTAAGACTCTTCTCCATGTTCTACTGTATTGCTGAGACGCTCAACTGTGTTTTGAATCTCCTTGAATGCCTATTTCAATTTCTTAAGCTCTGCTACATCCTTCCTAATTATATCCAGATCCTTGGTGACTTTGTCCTTAACTTCACTAAATTCTAAAGATAATTTTGGGACTTCTTTTTGGATTTCTTTTTCCATCTTCTCTTCAATTTCATTCACCTTATTTGCCATCCATATTCTGAATCCTATTTCTGTCATTTCAACAATTTCTCTGTGGATGGTAATTTCAGCTGTATCTCCTTTGAAGTCTCTTGAGGGGGTTGATCTGCTCTGATTTTTCACGTTGCCAGGGTTCTTCTGCTGATTCTTCCCCATGTGTATTTTTAGGTTTTATGTATACATTTATATACTTTTTAGGCTGTAATATTAGTTTGTTCCTAAATAGTCCTTGAGAGATAATCTAATTGGGACTCTTAGGCAGTACCCCACAGACCTAATTGGCAACTAACACTGGCAGCCTGAAATCTAATCCGGAGGGCCCAGGATATGGAGCTGACCAGCCCTTCATCACTGATAGTTCAAATGAGCTGGAGCTTAGGACTGTGGCCCTTCCCACTTAGCCTCACAAAGCTCACTTATGGGGCTAAAGTGTGAGCATCTCTAAGGACCAGCCTTGCTTTCTCCGTGTTGGTTGGGGTAGCACTAGAAGGGACCTCCAGGTGAGAGTCCTAGGCTGGTGGTGTATCCCAGTTAGCTTGACCTGTTTCTGTCTTAGTATCAGTACCCTCCATCCAGTTTAAAAGAGCCACGGTTTTTTTTGTTGTTGAAATCTCTTCTGTAATGGATTAAAAAATGCTGCATTCCCCACAGGTGTTTGGGGGTAGGGAATTCACAGGTCGCCCTATTGTTTCCACCCAAGTTCCTGCCCCATGGTGTGAACCTTCCTCATACAAACAAATTCAAAAAGTCGAGGTTGTTCTCAGAGTCCTGGCCACAACCGCCTGGATATGCTGTGGCTTTTATCCACAGCTGGGGGAGTTGTTCTGTGACCTGGTATCTGCTTCTCATATCTTCCCAAGGTGCAGTGCCTGAGGCTAGGCCTATCTCTCTCCGGCTGCAGGGGATCCAGGGGTCACCAGGCACAGACGCCAGGCAGAGCTACTCCATCTGGCAGGGCAAGTGTTTCCCCTAACAGGAAGGAGACCTAGGAAGGATCCCACCTAACCAAAGTCAGTGGTGCCTAGCCACAATTTCCTCTCACAGCGGGGGAAGGTGGGGCACAGTTGGTTCACTGGACCACACAATTGAGAGTACCCTCAGAGATCCTGCCAGACACATTGAGGAGGCAGGGCCTGTCTTCCTTTCCTCCTGTGGCCACTTAAGGATCCAACTGGTTATGACAGAGAAAGTGGCCTCTGTAACCCTTGCTTCTACAGTTGGAGGTTCCTTTGCCTTTCTGGTGCCTGGGCATGGAGTAGACTCCAGGCTATCTGGGCTGAGCTAGCACTCTGCTGTGCCAGGACACTAGGAAGCTGGCCTATGTAGGGGCAGTCTCTCAGTGGGGGATTGGCTGTGGTCTCAAATTGCTGGAGAGAAAATTTCTTCACTTTTGTGCCAGGCATAATGGGGACCCAGAGGTGGAAATTCCTAGGTTCAGGAAAACTGGGACTTCGTGGCTCTCTCTCATCAGGTGAGAGATGCTGTGTTTGCTGCTCACAGGGAGCTCGCAGTAAGCCCCCTGGGTGAGTGGTCTCCCTTACCCTTCAGCATCAGAAACCTTCAGTCTGGTTGCTCTATATTTGTTCTCTGTTCTTGTCCTTGCAGTTTGTCTCAGAGAAGATGATGAACGCCTTGATTTCTTCTCCTTGTCTTCAACCCCTCAATTTCAACTTCTCCAAGTTCACTTCAGTGCAGTTTTTCTCCTTCAGGATAGGAGTTTCTGGCAAAAACCACCTCTATTTGGCCATATTTCCCCCCTCCTATTATTCTATTTCTTTAAAAGATCAATCATTAAATGCCTCTAAAACTTCCAAGATGATTTTAACTATGACATTTTAATATTTAATCCTTTATTGTCTGATTATAAATAACATTAACTTCCAAAAGAAAAACAACTTAACCCAAATAAAAGTACATTAATAGAAGCTGTAAGAAAAAAGCTTTATAAAAGGAAAATAGGCATTCTACCAATAACTTTAAAACCATTTTAGAGCACTTATAATGTTCTGTCATTCTCTCTTTTACCTTGAGAACAGAGTCTATGCTTGATTTCTCTTATTTCAATAAACAAACACAGTGACTGACACATATTTGGAGCATATAAGTAATTGTTGAATTAATACACAAATAAATTAATTATTAATACCTAGGTTGATTGGACTTACATCTTCTAATATAAAATCCTTGAATTGTAAGAATATGTTTTGTTATTTACATTTCCATATACACGTGTATGTGTTTATCTGAAGCATTAAGGAAGAAAATATGACACTTTTTTTTTAAGAAATAGAGATTTCATGTCTCTTTTTCTACATCAAATCCTATTCCTGTGCTTTAGCACATTGGGTAATTAATAAATATTTGTTGAAAGAATAATTTTATTAATTAATGAAAGGATATCTGAAATCAGTGGTAGGAAAGCTAAGTTAGTTCACTACTGATGATGAAAGAAGAATGACTTGTTGACAGTTGCAGAAAAGACAAAATTTTGTGTAGCTGATGTGGCTTATGTCATACAACCTATTTGATCAATTAAAGAAAAAGGCTTGCCCATTGGCACTAGAATTACAAAGGAGGTGGGAGGGTCTGCATACATCCACGTGGTTAACAGTGCTTTCTCTTAGAATGCACCTAAGGCTTTTAAGTCTACTTGCCAAAGAAGAGGAAATTCACAGTGAAGCTAAAGGGTATAAGCAAATCTAGGATGTTGGGAAAATGATAGTGGATTGTCTACTTTGGAGTCCACACAGGGCAGAAAGAATGTTTTCAGGATTGTGCTTAAAGATTAAGATATTAGAGAGAATAAAGGAGTGAAAAACAAGTTCAAAAAGTGTGAAAAAGGCTAGGAGTGAAGTGGCTCACACCTGTTATCCTACCACTTTGGGAGGCTGAGGCAGGAGGATCACTTGAGCTCAGGAGGTTGAGACCAGCCTGAACAAACATAGACCAGTCTCTACTAAAAATTAAAAAATTAGCCACGACTCATGATGAGTGAGTACCTGTAGTCTTAGCTAGATCCCTTGAACCCAGGAGTTTGATGTTGCTGTGAGCCAGGCTGAAGCCATGGCATTCAAGCCTGGGGCAACAGAGTGAGACTCTGTCTGGGGAAAAAAAGTGTGAAAAATATGAAAAAATTTAAAGAATTGCTGTTTGAGATTTTGGAGATAGTGCTCTGGTGTCAGGGAAGTCGGATGTTGATCGTGAGTAGAAGAAAAATAGAGGTCACTGAGTTAATAAGGTATAGGAAATGAATGAGAAGGCTATCCACAGTATCACCAGTACAGATGACTGAAATCACGGAGAACTGCCATTCAAATAAAGCTTTGTGATAACATAACTAACGACCCCACAAAAACATTACACTTTTGAAAAACATAACATTTGAACAATATTAAAATAATTTGTTAAAGGAAATTATCCATGTGATTAACTCGAAACTGTTGCACTTGTATTCATAAATAACTTAACATATTACATAGGTCAAAAGGTCACCGCAAAGTCTCCCGAGATTTCCCGTAGATCTCAGAGACTGTGATCTAGCTTCCTCTCCCCGTCCCCATGGCAACAGCCCTCAGACCCACTTCCGGTCAACTAGCAGACTAGCCACCATTCACAAACTACTGGCCGGGAGCTCGTCCTCCGCTGGCCGCCACCCTCAAGCAACCTGGGAGTGACTCGACGTACCCGCTTCCGGCCTCGCCGCCGCCACCGCTGCCAGCGCCTCACCTCGCGGCCCCGCACGGCCTTTGCAGTGTTTGTGTTTGCTGAGCCAGCACCACCGGCCATGGCCGTCGCGCCCTTGCAGGTACGCCAAAGCTACCACCCTGATTGTGAGGCCGGTGTCAACAACTTGATCACCCTGGAGCTCTACGCCTCCTATGTGCACCTTTCCATGGCTGCCTACTTCGACCGGGATGATGTGGCCCTAAAGCACTTTGCCAGCTTCTTCCAGCAGCGGTCAAACAAGGAGAGGGAGTTGGCGGAGACCCTGATGGAGCTACAAAACCAGCGCGGGGGTCGTGTCTACCTTCAAGACGTCAGAAAGGCTGACCGTGCTGACTGGGAGGGCGGTCTGCAGGCCATGGAGTGTGCCTTCCATCTAGAAAAAAGTGTGAACCAGACCCTCCTTAACTTGCACCATCTGGCCAGTGACAAAGGGGACCCACAGCTTTGCAGCTTCCTAGAGGTCCACTTTCTGCAGGACGAGGCGAAGACCCTAAAGGAGGTGGGTGGCTACCTTACCGACCTGCGCAAGCTGGGGGCCCCGGAAGTCAGCCTGGCCGAGTACCTTCTTGACAAGCTCACCCTGGGTGACAACGAGAAGAAGTGAGGTGGGACTGTCCCCATAGCCCCGGTGCTTTTCCCAGGGCAGCCACCAGACCAAGAGTGCACATTTCCCAGAGCATTCACTTACATCTTTCCTTTCTGATTAACACTTTTCAATAAAATAGTCTGGTTGTTGAAACAATAAAGGTGTCTGGTTGATTTGTGTGTGCCCTCACCTCTCAGGAATAAGGATGGGTCCCCATGGATGTTTAAAACCCAGGAGTGTGGTGGGGTTTTAAAATCCAAGAGGCTTTTCACCCACCCACACACCCGCCATCCACATCCCGCTCGGGATCTCTATGAATGGTAGGGGAGAATATTCCATAGGCTTCTGGAAAACACAAAATTAGTATTCCCCTAAAATGGGGTCATGTAGGGAGTTGGTGGTCTGGAACTTTGGTGTCCATGGGTACATGTGTGTGATAAAGCATAAAACTCCGTCCATATTTCGTCACAGTGGTTGCCTCTGGGGACGAAGTAAAGGGTAGGGATTAGACATCCCTGAATTAAAGAGGTCTTTAATTTTATTTGAAAGCTTTAAATTTATTAAAATATGCAAATGTTAACATTTGTTGATTCTAGGTAGCAAGATGGGGGCCCTAGAAGATAAGGTGGTAGACGCTCTTTGACAAGCTCATCCTGGGTGACTGAGCTTAGTCTGGCTTGTCCATAGACACCAGAGTGAATTCCTGTGGTTACCAATGGCAGGCATTTGGACTACTTCTTCCATTAAAGTAATAAACTGCAACTTAAAGCAGAACACCGTATAATAAAACCAATTTACCATATATGATAATAGACATAAATACAGGTTAAGTTCCTATAGCATATTTCTGGTCATAAGAACATCATGAAACTTGTAAATAAAGACCAACATACTTCTAGAATTAAACATGGAAATAAACGTGAGCCTTTTGTACATTTGAAAGATTAATAAAAACAAGTAAGGGGGTGTCGCACAGCCAGGGACTTTCTAGAACTGCAGGAGCAGGCAGCAGCAGGAGTTGCCAAGCGCCCAGCGGCGGGGCCTAAGCGCCGAGACTCCCGGCCGAGGTGGAGCAACCGCCCCCAGTATAAAAAAAAAAAACAAAAACAAGTAAGACAATTATTTATTAACTTATTCCAGTTCAGCGTTGCCAGTGGCTGAAACCTATAAGCAGTCAGGGTCCAAGTCAGGAACCAATCCTGGACAGGCTGCCAACCAATCCCGTGTGCACTCATACCCACACCCACACTGGGACAATCTAAACCTGCCACTTCACCTAATGCCTATGTCTTTGGGCTGTGGAAGGAAACTGGAGTACCCGGAAGAAACCTACACAGATCATACGCGCAAAGTTCACCCAGACAACGGCCCTGGTCAAGAGTCAATGTTTTGGGATGGCGCCTGTGGCCCAAGGAGTAGGGCGTCGGCCCCATATACCAGGGGTGGCAGGTTCAACCCTGACCCCGGCCAAAACTGCAAAAAAAAAAAAAAAAAAAAAAAAACCAACCAAGAATCAATGTTTTTTCCCTCATCAATGAAACAATCTTGAACAAAACAACGTTGAAGAAAACAATGTCATTCAAGTACTAACTGTGTATATATATGTGTATATATGCATATATTTAAATTTCGTTTACATGAAGGGTGGACATAAAGTTCCTGTGCAATTTCGTATGTTGCACATGAACTTTATATCCACTCTCTATTTAATATTTACTTAATATACACATTCATTCAACCAGCAGCAGAGTTGATTTTGAATCTCCAGATAAGTTTCTGAATTTGTGCTTAGGAAGACATCCTTTGTTCAAAGAAGTTCAGTGACTATGTTACTGGAAATGATATAACTTCTTTCTAGATCTTTCCTGAGCCTGGTTTTATTTCTGCCCTTGGGTTTTATGCATCCAGCTTTGATTTGGTTTTTGTTGTTTTCTACCAAGAGAAATTAAACTAATAGGTCATATTACACTGCACCTTTATCAGGCTATATTTACAGTGGGGTGAATAGTTCCTCTAGGGCAATAAATGACATTTTTTTCTCTTTATTCATAGCACATAGTTTGTAGAAATGAAAAAGCATGAAAGGGTAGACAGGATAGAATAAAAACAATTGCCTCTATGAAGTGAATGCTGCTACCACAACCGTTCATTCTCACCTGGAAGTGTACTTCCTTTATAATTTACAGGTTTTTAATTCCTTAGAGTGGCATTTATTAGACTGTATTTACTATCAGCCAGTCTTGCAAAATAGTAATAATTGTTCACTTAAAAAATGGGTTATAGATTCATGGCAATCCTTTATATACATTGTGTATATATAAATATGTACTTATCTACGTATACAGAATTTATCTACGTAAATTTGTGTACAATTTACTATGTTAAACTATTTTAAATTGTGCACAAACTTTATGTCCACCTTTTATATATGCAGAAAGTATTTTTGTTAATTGAGTTAGCAGTATTTTTTTTAAGAGATAGAGTCTCACTTTATCACCCCGGTAGAGTCCTGTGGCCTCACAGCTCACAGCAACCTCAAGCGCCTGGGCTCAGGAGATTCTTTTGCCTCAGCCTCCTTAGTAGTTAGGACTACAGGCAACCGCCACACCGCCTGGCCATTTTTTTGTTGCAGTTTGGCCGGGGCCAGGTTTGAACCCACCACCCTCATTATATGGGGCCCGAGTTAGCAGTATCTTTTGTTTGTTTTGTTTTCTGTTTTTACATTTTACTTTTAGGCCCTTTCAGTCTTTAACATAAAAAGTATAATTGTGCATTTACAACAAGGGATAAATATTCAGCATTTCCCAAACTTTCTAATCATGGGATGATTTTTCTACTGAATCTCATGGAACATTAATCCAAAGAAAACAACTAAGAAAATGTCAAAGGATCTCATAATGTGTTGTTTCAGATGCTCCTACCTGGCAGCTAGGTCTCTCTCTTTCACTAAGAAGTGAGTATGCAAAACTTTCTTTTGCTGTGAAAATTCCAACACAGTTAATTTCAGGGCAATAAATGCAGCGTAGAGCCCTCACCATTAGTGTGGGGAGATAACACACACAACTGTTTTGTTTCCTGATGGATAGCTCCTCATACTGTATTATTCCTAAATTTCTAATTTCCATTTCTAAATGAATGGCTTCTGAGAATGATGACACTGATGTTTTTCCAATATTTGAATCAAAAATTTGCAAGGCTCCCACATTAGCTAATATACATCCCTCCCTCTGCCTATGTATTCATTCAGCAGCAGCAGAGTTCTTCCTTTTGTTGTTCCAGAGTAGATTGCTGAATCTAGGTTAGCAATACAGCCTTCGGTCAAAAGTAGTCAGTGCCTACGTTTGTCGGAAGTGAAAAGGCTTGTCCCTCTATCACTAGTGTATGTTGAAATTTCTTCAAATTCAGGAATTTGGCTATAAGAAACAAATAAAGCACATATCTTACATAGCATTTTATTAATAAAGCCCAGGCTTGTTAAATAAATATTGGATGAGTAATGTGCTCATGTGCGGCATCTTACACACCTATATCTTTCCAGCATCGATCATCAACATTTTCTACATTATTATTAAGTTTGGAATGAGCATCTTATTGCAGTGTGTTCCTCTTTAAGCTCAAGGAATGACGTGACAAGCTTCTCTCCATCCCTGAAATACATAATGTAATTCTATCAACTGAAGCTTCAGCACTCCCAAATAATAATGGCACAAAGCAACATCTAACAGTGAATTCATGAAGATTTTTTAATTTAAATGTGCCTCCACAGCTACTCTCAGGTAGAAACTCTTATGACACCTCCAGTGAATTTGATAAGGTGCCCATTTTATTCCCAAGCAGACATCAGGACAATACAAAACTATTATTTTCTCAATATGGAAAATATTCAATCATTTTAATAAATGATTATATTATGCTAGGAAATAACAAGGTGATTAAAGAAAGCTTCTCAATAAGAATACTATTTCATTCTGGCCAATCTTATTAACCACAACTTTCATTTGTCTGCTATTGTGGCTGCTTAATTGAATTCACCAAGCATTTGTTCTTAATAAATGAGATGGTGCTGGGAGTGAAAGTTAAATAAGACATGGATTTGGCCCAGTTAAGAGAAATGTATTACTAGTTTGCCAGTTTTTTAAGAGTAAAATAAATGTCTAATAGGAGATTATTTTAATAGCAAATTAAGTCAATAGTGTAGCTAGCGGGCGGTGCCTGTGGCTCAAAGGAGTAGGGTGCCGGCCCCATATGCCAGAGGTGGTGGGTTCAAACCTGGCCCTGGCCAAACTGCAACAAAAAAATGAAATAATTTATGTAAATGTCTTAACCTGGAGCCTGATACATGGCAAGATATCAATAAATGTAAGAGCTATTTTTTTTTTGAGATAGAGTCTCACTCTGTCACCGTAGGTAGAGTGCTGTGGTATCACAGCTCACAGCAACCTCAAACTCTTGGGCTTAAGCAATTCTCTTGCCTCAGCCTCCCAAGTAGTTGGGACTACAGGCACCCGCCACAAAGCCCATATATATATATTCCTCCCCCCCACCCCCGAGACAGAGTCTCATTCTGTTGACCTCGGTAGAGTGCAGTGAAATCACAGCTCACAGCAACCTCCAACTCCTGAGCTTAGGCGATTCTCTTGCCTCAGCTTCCTGAACAGCTAGGACTACAGGTGCCTGCCACAATGCCCAGCTGTTTTTTTTGTTGCAGTTTGGCTGGGGCCAGGTTTGAACCTGCCTCCCTCAGTATATGGGTCCGGCGCCCTACTCACTGAGCCAGAGGCACTGCCCCGCCCGGCTATTTTTTTATTGCAGTTGTCATTTTTGTTTAGTGGGCTGAGCCAGGATCAAACCAGTCAGACTTGGTGTATGTGGCCGCGGCCATAACCACTGTGCAGTGGGCACCAAGCCTGTAAGAGCTATTTTTACCAGTGAACGCAAGTACTGCTGCTGTAAAGCCTCCAACATCTAAGATGTCCCCCCTCTTTTTTTCCCCAGATTGCCTTTACCTGTAGATTTCATTCAGATTCAAATCCAGAGTGAAAATAACTTTTTTTCCCAGTTTTGAAAACATGTTTTTCAACCAGTCCCTTACAAGATTCCTGTGTGATACACACTAACCAACCATACCTTTAAATAAGCACATCCTTTGTTTCTAGGCAAAAACACCATAAAATATGTAAAAAGTGAGTAACTTCCTCAATCGCTAAAATCTGATTTGATAATTGTGTTGAATTATTGCCCAAACTCACCCTCTCCATCAAGTGACATCCCTCATTATCAGGAAAAGAAAGTTTCTAAACCCATTTTCATAGTTTCATTTACCCAGATGATTGTCAATATGATGATTCTTTAGATTTGTTTAGAGTCCACTGTTCTTATATGTTTACATTCTTCCTCATACCTTATAAAAATTGTTGCATTACAGTTTTTCAAAGTTTGTTGAATGATGTGTATGTAGCATTATCTCTTGATTAAGAAAAGGTGGGGAGTGATAAATTGAAACATTTTTCTAGCTACACTATTTTTTTTCATTTTTGCCTGGAAGCAACACAAAAGGTGTCGCTACCCTTACACTCATTTTACAGGTGGTTGCTGTAAACTCAGAGAGATTACATGAACTCTTTAAGTCTTACAACTAATAAATGGCTCACCTTACATTTATCTCAAGACATTGCAGTTTTGACTGGAGCCAGGCTTGAACCCACCACCCCCGAATATGGTGCTGGAGCCCTACTCCTTGATCCACAGTCGCCACCCTCTCAAGACATTTTTTAATTTGACTTTTAATTCCTTCATTGACTCATTGGTTGTTTAGGAACATGTTGTTTAATTTCTATGAGTTTGTGAATTTTCCAAATTTATTGATTTAAATTCTATTATTGATTTCTAGTTTTATGCCTTTGTCAGAAAATGTATTTGATATTATTTCAATCTTCTTAAATTTTGTTAAGACTTTTTTGTGGCCTAATAGATGATGTATCCTAGAGAATATTCTGTATGGACTTGAAAAGAATGTGCATTCTACTGCTGCTACATATATCATACCATATGTCTGTTAGGTTCATTCAGCATAAAGTATAGCTCAAGTTCAAAGTTTCATAGTATTTATTTTATATCTTCATCTGGCCATTGCTACAAGTGGTGTATTGAAGTCCCCTGCTATCATTTTATTGCCTATTTATCCCTTCATATCTTCTATTAATATTTGCTTTATATACTTAGGTTCTCTAATGTTGAGAACATATGTATTTACAATTGGCATAGTCTCTTGATAAATTAACCCTTTTATCATTAGGTAATGATCTTAATCAATAGAGAGAGTTTTTGGCTGAAATTCTATTTTTTATGATTTTTGTTTAGCAATTCCTATTCTCTTTTGGTTTCCATTTCCATGGAATTTTTTTTTTTAACCCTTCACATTTAGGATACATGTGTCCTTATGGGAGGAGTCTCTTGTAGGTAGCTTATGGTTAGCTCTTATCTTTTTTTTTTTTTTTTTTTTTTGAGACAGAGCCTCAAAAAAAGCTGTCACCCTGCATAGAGTGCTGCGGCCTCACAGCTCACAGTAACCTCCAATTCCTGGGCTCAAGCGAGTCTCCTGCTTCCGCCTCCCAAGTAGCTGGGACCACAGGCGCCCGCCACAACACCCGGCCATGTTTTGGTTGCAGCTGTCACTGTTGTCTGGCGGGCCGGGGCTGGATTCGAACCCACCAGCTCAGGTGTACGTGGTTGGTGCCTTAGCCCGTTGAGCCACAGGCGCCAAGCCAAGGCTCTTATCTTTTTAACCATTTATTTACTCTGTATCTTTTCTCTAGTGGTATGCCTTGTTTCCTTATTGTTTAGCTTTTCTGTATATACCATAGTTGTGCTTTGTGGTTACCCTGAGGCTTACAAAAAATATCTTATAGTAGGCTATGTTAAGCTGATAACAACCAAACTTTGACAGCATTTTAAAACTCTGCACTTTTACTTCTCTTCATTTAAATTTTTGATACATAATTTATATCATTTATCTTGTACAATCCTTAACAAATTATTATAGTTAGCATCAATTTCAATAGTTTGTCATTTAATTTTGCTACCAAATATATGAGTGACTTATACATTACAGTTTTAGCTAATAAACTACTAGACTTACTGAAACTTCCTCATATGTTATTTCCTTCTTTTGTCTTATGGATTTCAAGGTCTTCTCTTTGCCCTTGATGATAATGTAATGAGTAAATGGAAAATTTTCAAGCCCCATGACTATGAAAATGAGACATGGTCGACTGTGAGAAGTTAGTATGGGAGAGACACCACAACCTAGTTTAACATACATCTTAGTCCGGTTAGCTACACTTATTACAGATTCAATTAAGTGCTAATAATACAGGTAGAAATGGCCAATGCTCTTAAAAGTCAAAGATTTGGGGGACGGTTCTAATAAGGACGGCAAATTTAAATATAGAGCAAAAGCATGTAATCTTTTGCTTGGTGTTATAGTAATGGCACCAGTATAAAAAGGTGAACCTTGGCACTGATTGAGCAGGAGTAAGCTGCTGGGATCCTTTGATGAAACTGATTGGACACAGGAAATAAAAATGGAAAGATAAAATATAAAAAGGAAGGAATTATTTTAAATGACTAGTAGAGCAAGCACATTTTAATCAATCAATATAATACTTAGTAATAAATAAACATTGCGCGATTAAGCATTGATTTTCCAATTCAACAGTCCGTGATCAGGAGCAGAATGTAATTACCATTTTGCTACCAATCTCAAGCTCACATTTTAAGAAAAGCTTTTCAATTCCTTTCTTTCCTCTAGAAGCCTCTAATGAAGTGCAAGAGACTGACACCTTTTTCTGCCACATTCCTCCAAGTTTGCTTTTCTGGTTCTAAACAATATAGAGTAGGATGGAAGGCCCTCAAAGTCATTGTTAGTCAATGAAGTCAGAAAGAATGAATTTATGACTGCATATGTCTACATGGTTAACAGTGCTTTCTCCAAGAATGTGCTTAAGGCTTTTAAGCCTATACTTACCCAAGAAGAGAAAATTCACAATCTAGGTTAAGGGGGTGAGCAAATCTAGGATGCCAGGGAAGAGATATTATGATTGTCCATTTTGGGGTTCATATAGGACAGAAAGGATTGTGATGAAGTGTAGAGAAAATAGAGTGAAGAAAAAGTTCAAAAAGCATGAAAAATGGAAGGGTGGATAGTGTCACTGTTTGAGATTTTGGAAGTAGTGTTCGGTTATCAGAAGAGTGGGAACTTGATCATGAGTGAAAGTAGAAAAGTGGAAGTCAGTGGAGTAAGGTCTGGGAACTGTATGAATAGATTATAAGAAGAGTCATAAATGTAGACTCTTCTCGACACATCTGGGGCACCTGCTTTGTGTTGTGAATGTTGTGTCTTCAGGATGCCTAGACCTTAAATAATAAAAGATATAGTATAATAAATTATCTACATTTCCATAGCACTTTACCAATTTTCCTCTTACATAGAACACTTTCTTACTATAATAGCAAAATTCATTCAGACATTTTCCCTTCTGTGCCAAAGCATCTGAAGACCATGAAAGATGAAAAATTCAAGGTGTTAGACAATGAAATACCGAGACATGCTTAGAATCAGAAAATTTTAGTATGTCTTTTAGGTGTGAAAAAAGCCAGTTTGAACTGTGTATGTAAAAGACATACATGATTTAACTGATCTGATGCCTGAGAGCAGTCTAACTAAATGGAGCATAAAATACATATAAATGGATTATTGAAAGGAAGCAGAGTCCAGGGATAGGGTCTCACTTGCCCTCAAACAGTTGCCATGAATTCATTTGGAGAACGAACATGTATATTGGTTTTGGGTGATTTAGTCCATCAAACTATAGAAAAACAAGTTCCAACAGGTGAAATGATCATTCTCTCATGGCCAACCACTGGCAATTCAGTGGCTCAAAGTAGTAAAAGGAACGTGACATGTGTGACTGTGAAGAACCCAGCACTACATCCTCAGTGACAGCTGTGTCAGCGTTTCATTCCCTGGTTATCTAAAATCCCCAAGTAGTACTTATTTGTTTTTCTTTTCTTTTCTCTCTCTCTCTCTTTTTTTTTTTTTGTAGAGACAGAATCTCACTTTATCACCCTTGGTAGAGTGCCGTGGCGTCACACAGCTCACAACAACCTCCAACTCCTGGGCTTAGGCGATTCTCTTGCCTCAGCCTCCCGAGTAGCTGGGACTACAGACGCCCGCCACAATGCCTGGCTATTTTTTTTTCTTGCAGTTTGGCTGAGGCCGGGTTTGAACCCGCCACCCTCAATATATGGGGCCGGCACCCTACTCGATGAGCCACAGGTGACGCCCTGTTTTTCTTTTTTAAAAGAACATAGCATTCCATGTTGGTTGAAGTTACCAGATCAACAAAAAAAATCCATCTATGTTTTTCAAGATAAATAAGTTGATTTTGGAATTACAGTTACAAAATGTATAAATTTATTTCATATTTTTACTTGATATTAATATATGTGCTCGTATCATTTTTGTTAGAATGGAATAATATATTTAATATACAATATAAATTACAATCTAATGCCCACAGTGGAACTGAAATTATTATTAGAGTTTGGAAAATGGGATGATATTTTTGAAATTATAGCTATCACTGTTTCATGTCCAAAGACATTTCTGCTGATGTTTATTATAATATTTGAATGTGAATATGATTAAGAAGCAAATGTGTGAACAGAATTTTAAGGTTAGCAGGAAGCAGGGATAAGGTGGGGAAGGATATCTTTAATTTTCTTGACCATATCATACTATTTTAAAAGATCAGTTCTATCAGCAAGTGTTTATCGTTATTACATTCATTTTCCTTAGACGTGGATGACTTGATTAGGCATGCCTAAGAGATGTCATTTCTTTTATTTGTTGTTTAGGAAAGAATGGCTCAAAGGGTTAAACAATTCTAATATTTAGATAATGAATAATTTTGAAGTAAAAGTCATATTTCCCTTTCCCCAACCAAGTTTCTGGATACGAAATTGACAAATGTTATCCTTAACCAGAAAACTGCTGGGCTGAGTATTTTACGAGCCAGAACATAATTTTGACAGGTGTTTAAGTGTGATCTTAAGAATCTTTTTGTACCTCACTCATTTATAGTTCCATTAAATTTGGTTTGTCAAGCGGTAGATTTTTCAAACCATATTTTCCTTCTATCACATATGCATTGCTAATAGCAAAAATGATTGATTAAAACAAACTTAATGAAAACCAAAGTGATTTTTTTTTCTTTTGCAGTTTTTGGCAGGGGCTGGGTTTGAACCTGCCACCTCCAGCATATTGGGCCGGCGCCCTACTCCTTTGAGCCACAGGTGCCGCCCCAAAGTGATTTCTTTTCTTTTTTTTTTTTTTTGAGATAGAGTCTCACTTGGTAGAGTGCTGTGGCCTCATAATTTACAGCAACCTCAAACTTTGGGGCTGAAGCGATCCTCTTGCCTCAGTTTTTCATTTTATTAGATACTGGGTCTCACTCTTGCTCACGCTGGTCTGGAACCTCGTGAGCTCAAGCAATCCACCAGCCTCGGCCTCCCAGAATGCTAGGACTACAGGCATGAGTCCTGGCCTATGAATTATTAATGTACATATTTATGGAGTACATATGCAATTTTTGTTGCATGTATAGATTGTATAGTGGTCGAGTCATGGCTTTTAGGTTAGCCATCAACAAGGTGAATTATATTCTTGTTACCTTTAATACTAGTCTTAAAGTGAAAACTGAAAATAATCTGTAGTTTTGTTATATTTGCGGACTTTTAAAAAGTGTCTAGCATAATCATCTAACTACAGCCATTACTGCCAACACGTAGGCTCTGTCTCAGTTTTGGAAGTAATCCAACCCTTGTTGGAGAGGGATGTGATGGCCATGATCTATAATCAAGTTAAGCTGGCTGGTCCTAGGTCCTGCTTTATGTTGTAGTTCTAGGAACTTAGTTCCTTCTTGTAACTAAGAAGGATCAGGTAATTATTTATTTATTTATTTATTTATTTATTTATTTATTTATTTATTTATTTTGCAGGTTTTTGGCGAGACCTGGGTTGGAACCCGCCACCTCTGGCATATGGGGCCAGTGACCTACTCCTTTGAGCCACAGGCACTGCCCGGATCAGGTACTTATTTATCTCATAACTCTGTTGCCTATCTGGATTCTTATATTAGTCTTGATATTGAAAAACATCCCAGGGTTTCGATTACTTCAGGATTAGGACTCTAATTCTCTCATGCTCTCATCCTCCCTGCCACTTAAGATCTGATTCTGAACTTCAAACCCTGCACCACAGAGTTGGCTTCCTGTTTCCTCACATCTCTTGACAAATGATAGCATGCTGGCTTAACATATCTCAATAAATTGCCTCCCTGTAGGTCCCTGAGTTTTGTGTCTCATATGTCAGCTGTGTCATCTTAACCCTAGCTCCTCAGGATGATCAATTACCTGTTATTTTCTCTGAAGATAACTGACTTTTTCATTCTCAACTCACCAGCAACTTTTCCTCTAGAGAGTATGTCTATTCTAGTTCCAGATCCTAACTCTCTAGAACTTGACCCTTATCTTTTGGTTTTTTTTTTTTTTGCTGGGGCTGGGTTTGAACCCACCACCTCCAGTATTTGGGGCCAGCGCCCTACTCCTTTAAGCCATGGGGACCGCCCAGAACTTGACCCCTGTCTTGAATATAAATCATCTGTGAAAAGCCACTCCATGAGAAAACGGAAATTATCCATGCTGGTTAACACTATTGCAAGATCTCTTTGCATATGGCTATCAAAACATTTAATATTATATGTCACACACACACACACACACACACACACACACACACACACACACACATATATAGTTGTTATTCAAAACGTTCTACAAATTTCCAGGTGTGGTGGCTCAGGCTTGTAATCCTAGCACTCTGGGAGGCCGAGACAGGAGGATTACTTGAACTCAGGAGTTGCAGCTCAAACTGAGTAAGAGCGAGATCCCATCTCTACTAAAAAAAAATAGAAAAAGACTAGCTGGGCGGCGCCTCTGGCTCAGTGAGTCGGGCGCCGGCCCCATATGCCGAGGGTGGGTTCAAATTCGGCCCCAGCCAAAGTGCAACAAAAAATAGCTGGGCGTTGTGGCGGGCGCCTGTAGTCCCAGCTGCTCTGGAGGCTGAGGTCAGAGAATCAATCGCCTAAGCCCGGTGGCGCCTGTGGCTCAAGGAGTAGGGCGCCGGCCCCATATACCAGAAGTGGTGGGTTCAAACCCGCCCCAGCCAAAAACTGAAAAAAAAAGAATCGCCTAAGCCCAGGAGTTGGAGGTTGCTGTGAGCTGTGATGCCACGGCATTCTACCGAGGGCGACAATGTGAGACTATTTCACACACACACAAAAAAGGACTAGCTGAGCCTTGTAGCGAGTGCCTGTAGTCCCGGTACCTTGGGAGGTTGAGGCATGCGGACTGCTCGAGCCCAAGAGTTTGAGGTTGCTGTGAAACGTGATGCCACAGCACTCTACCCGATGTGAGACTGAAAAAAAAAAAACCCTTTATACAAATGTTTTATTTTCTCTCAAAATTACATTTTACTGTCACCCAAATCCACTGGACATGAAAGGTATAAAAATTGGGCGGTGCCTGTGGCTCAATGGGTACTGTGCAGCCCCCATATAACGAGGGGGGTGGGTTCAAACCCAGCCCTGGCCAAACCGCAACAAAAAAATAGCCAGTCGTCGTGGCAGGTGCCTGTAGTCCCAGCTACTCGGGAGGCTGAGGCAAGAGAATCACCTAAGCCCAGGAGGTTGCTGTGAGCTGTGTGACACCACGGCACTCTACCGGGGGTGATAAAGTGAGACTCTGCCTCTACAAAAATAAAAAATAAAAATAAAAGGTATAAAAATTTAGATATAATATGCATGTTCTTTAAAAATATCTCTTCATTTTTACCGCACATAAAATACATCTACCAATGAAAGTATAGCAACGTATCTGTTTCATCTCTTAAAATACGTTATCTATTTAAGTGAGTCATTATAAGATTGTCATGCAGAAGATTTCAGTTAAAACACTACAAAAAAACCCCACCACTACCTTCATTAAGATCATAATCCAATTAGTAGATGGACTATAGAGATGAAGAAAAACTATCAGAATTGCAGAAAATAAAAAATCTGAACTTGTGCTTCTTTCAAATCAATAGATTTAAAAAATTAAATTAAGTTGAATTTGATCCAAGTATTTAATCTGTGCCTGAAAATATTTTTCTCCAGAAAAAGTGAATTTTTTTTCACACTGTCTCTTAATCTATATCAGCTTCACTTACACTCTAACAGGATGAAGACGTTTTACAATTAGCCTCACAATATCCTCTGAAATGTATCCATTAACATCATTTGACATAAGACACAGGGAGTGAACTTATAACAATTTAGATCAGAAGGACATCTCTATTTCTAAAATAATAATTATTAGCATGTCATGGAAAATAATAGTATCAACAAAAGTCCTCTAGTATTCTAATATTATCCAAATTAATGGTAATACTTTCTGAGAGGCGGTATATCAAAGATGCAAAGAATTTGCATCAAATATAACTCAGTAAATGAATGTCCATTTACATCATGTATTTACTGTATGACCTTTGGCCAGTCTTTTTTCTATTTCATCATTTTCCTATTTAACCACAATTTTCAAAACATTGAATGGGCTAAATTACATAAACTACTTAGTGGCATCCCCAGCATACGGAAAATGGCTAATAGTAGTTAGTGTTACTATTATCATTTTAATTATCAATAAGCACCACATTTCTTTCTTTTTTTTACTTTTACATATACATGTGTTTATTAGGTTTCCTCTTTGGCCTTCACAAAATTAAAAAGGGTTAAAATTTAACAACAATTACAATGTTTAAGGTAAGGATCAGAAACAAAAACCTCGCAAAGAATGAATGAAGATAAATACACTCAGAAAAGAAATCAGATGATTGCTGCAATGAAGTACTAAGCAATAACAATAATAATAATGCAAAGAAAGTAACATTCACTTTGTCAAATAAGAGTATGTCTATTACAGAATGCTTTGACTCTGAGGTTCAGTATGGAGTCATAAATTAACTTCATCCTATTATTTTTTCCAAAGTCTCAAAAAATAGACAACTAATATTTATAAATAAAAATAAAATATAATTCCAAAAAACAGATCATGCCAAATCTTATAGACAATAGAAAAAGAAGAAATACTTCAAAATCATTCTACTTCATCTGGATACACCTGAAATTAAAATTGGAAAATATATATTATTATAAAGGGGAAATTACAAACATAATTCACATATAAATGAGGATGCAGTATCATGTATCCTAAACAACATATTAACAAGTTGAAGTAAAAATGAATGTTTAAGTAATGTACTAGCATCCTATTTCTATAGTTATTGACCTTTATTTTCATTTAATTTGTATGAAAATGTTCTAAATGCCTTTGACAACACTTATAACATTTTATCACAGACTCTAGATAGGAAGAATTTTACATTTAATCTGGCGATGGTGTTTTACTATTGCAAAAGAGTATGTTGAGATATGTACAGAAGACAAATGAGAACATTAAAAAACATGCATTTTGAGGAGTTCATTCCTTGAAAATGCACTTAGAGCACAGGAAAATCTGTTTTTTCATTTACATTCTTTTGAAATCTCTTGCTCAGAAAGCCTGTAGCATTATTCATTATTTCCAACTGTTTCTACATCCATCACATCTTTATCCTCTGCTTTCCATGTGACTGCCTATCCCTTCTGATTATACTAGCTAAAAGGACTAATCATGAATACACTTAAATTTGAGACAAAGGAGAAAGTCAGTCTCCAGATATGACCTCAGGTCTCTCTAGCCTGTGGGTTTCAGGGTATTCTTATCTATCATAATAAAAGCCTATTATATCCCAGCTGTGAACCAGGCTAGGATGGGCATAAAAGAAAGTTAAGTGGGCATAATCTGCCAGCCCTGGAAGACATTTTTAGATGCTGATATTTAGCATTTATCAAATGTGTCCTGTGCTGTCTGCGTCAAAACAAATCAAGGGCTCTTCTTTGAAAAACGCTGTCTCTTACTTGGACCAAATATATAGAGGACAGAGATAGAGATAGAGATAAAGATAGAGATAACCAAAGTAGGTATATATAGCAGATGTTGGACACAGATTTATGTAATTCATGGTAAAGAAGGAAAACAAATAGAATATGATCTCCCTTTCTCTATTGTAGCACTATAGCATCGATGTTGCTGAATTAAAATGTTGATGGTAGAGAGAAATTTGAGATAATGTGGTAGTAGGAACTATTTCAAACACATCCCTGTCTCTCCTTTATTCACCGAAGCCCCTTTTCATTCTCATTTTTTTCTGTAAGTTAGAAAAATTCTATTGTACATGTTTAATATTCTCATATTTGTGTCCTCTTGGGGGGCATCAAAATAGAACACAATGATCTCTGCCTTCAGAGACCTGTGAATTCTTTATAATTTAGGCAAGAAGATGCATATACTAGAAAGAATTAATAAACAGGCTGGTGCGGTGGCTCATGCCTATACTCCTGGAAAGCCACTCTGGAAAGCCAAGGCAGGTGGATTGCTTGAGCTCAGGAGTTTGAGACCAGCCTGAGCAAAAGCAGGACCCTGTCTCTACTAAAAATAGAAAAACTAGTCAGGTATGGTGGCGGGTGCCTGTAGTACCACTTGGGAGGCTGGAGCAAGAGGGTCACTCAAGCCTGGAAGTTTGAGGTTGCTGTGAGCTATGACACTTCAGTACTCTACTCAGAGCGACAGAGTGTGACACTGTCTTAACAAAAAGGAATAAAATAATGAATAGTCCAAATCAACATATCATTAAATTCTATAAGTTATCAAATAGACAAAAGAGGCAGAAGGCAATTAGAAAATTAATAAATTATAGCAGACTAGAATAGTTCGACTTTATGGGTTCAATTATTATTATTATTTATTTATTTTTTTTTTTAGAGACAGAGTGTCACTTTATCACCCTCAGTAGAGTGCCGTGGCGTCACACACCTCACAGCAACCTCCAACTCCTGGGCTTAGGTGATTCTCTTGCCTCAGCCATCCAAGTAGCTGGGAGTGTAGGCACCTGCCACAATGCCCGGCTATTTTTTGTTGCAATTTGGCCGGGGTGGCCTTCAAACCCACCACCCTCAGTATATGGGGCCAGCACCCTACCCAGTGAGCCACAGGTGATGCCCTTTTGGGATATCTTTTATGAACTTTATACACACACTCATACAGATAGATATGCACACATATGCAGTAAAATAATCCATATGAATTTCACAGAATCCCTTGTGAAATACTCTTTCCAACATAAAATAAAGTAAAATAAACTGAATGAATTGGGCATCTAGCCCTAACTAATATTTACAAGAAGTTTTGACAAATAGAAAAAAAATGCAAACATTTCAATCATTCAAACTAGACAGAATAGCATGTGAACAATAGAATAAATCAAGAAATTATGGAATTTAAAATATAAATATAAAAAATGTTCTGAAATCAAAAACAAATATTCAATGAAGAAATTCAACAAGACACAGTAGGTTATTTCTAAAAATGTAAATCAAATGCACAGATGCTGACAAAATTAATAAAGAACAGTAACATATATGTATAAACAATATGAAGGTAGAAAATGGGAAAATGACTGAAGTAGAGGTAAAGCTCAGATTACAAAGAGAAAACTATGAAAATTTTTATTACAATAAATTTGAAAATGTACATACAATAGTCAATTTCCTGGAAAATAATAACTTTATAAAAATTAACTGAAAAACATTGTCATAACAAATAAATTCAATCGTGTTTTAAAATGTAAAATGAGAGCAAACACAAGGCCTATGTGGTTTTCAGGCAAATTTGACCAAGTTCTTGGTTTTTTTGGTTTTTTTTTTAGACAATCTCACATTGTCGCCCTGGGCTAAGTGCCCTAGAGGCATCATAGCTCACAGAAACCTCACACTCTTGGGCTCAAGCGATTAGCTTGCCTCAACCGCTCCAGTAGCTGGGACTACAGGTGTCCATCACAATGCTCAGCTATTTTTAGAGATGGGGGGGGTCTCACTCCGACTCAGGCTGGTCTCGAACTCCTGGGCTCAGGCAATCCACCCATCGCGGCCTCCCAGAGTGCTGGGATAAGAGGCGTGAACCACCATACCCGCGCTTGTTTTTGTTTTTTCAAACAGAGTCTAAAGCTGTCGCTCTGGATAAAGTGCTGTGAAGTCATAGCTCACAGCACCTTTATCTCGGGTTCCAGTGATCCTCTTACCTCAGTTTTTCTATTTTTAGTAGAGACCGAATGTCGCTTTTGCTCAGGCCGGTCTCATACTCGTGAGTTCAAGCAATCCACTCGCCTCGGGTTTGAACCCATCAGCCCCGGTGTACGGGGTGGTGCTCTAACCATTGAGATATGGGCGCCCAGCCCAAATTCTACCAACTCTCAAAGTAAAGATTCCAGAGAAAGGAAAGAAAAACAGATTATTCTACAGCTCAGCTAAAAATTATCATGGGCTTGACGCTTGTAACTCAGCGGGTAGGGTACCGGCCGCATACACCGGAGCTGGAGGATTGGAACCCAGCTCGGGCCCGCTAAACAACAACAACAACAACAACAACAAAAATAGCCAGGCATTGTGGCAGGCACCTGTAGTCCCAGCTACTCTGGAGGCTGAGGCAAGAGAAGCACCTAAGCCCAGGAGTTGGAGGTTGCTGTGAGCTGTGTGACGCCACGGCACTCTACCGAGGGTGATAAAGTGAGACTCTGTCTCTACAGAAAAAAAAACAAAAAACAATGACAACTACAAGAAAAAGATAGCTGGGTGTTGTGGCAGCCGCCTGTAGTCCCAGCTACTGGGAGGCTGAGGCAAGAGAATCACTTAAGTCCAAGAGTTTGAGGTTGCTGTGAGCTCTGATGACACAGCACTCTACCCAGGTCAAAAAATAATAATAAAAAAATAAATAAATAAATAAATAAAACATGGCTCAGCACCTGTAGCTCAGTGGCTAGGGCGCCAACCACATACAACCAGTACACCAGAGCGTCACATACACCAGGGCTGGTGGGTCTGAACCTGGCCCCGGCGTGCCAAGCAATGACAACTACATCAAAAAAAATAGCTGGGCGATGTGGCAGGCACCTGTAGTGTCATCTACTTTGGAGGCTGAGGCAAGAGAATCCCTTAAGCCCAAGAGTTTGAGGTTGCTATATGCTGTGATGCCAGTGCAGTCTACCCAGGTTGATATAGTGAGACTGTGTTTCAAAGAAAAAAAAAAAAATATATATATATATATATATTTTATATATATCATGAATGAATGAGTAGGAAATTGGAGGTCAATGCACTTACTAACATAAATGCAAACATCCTTGGCAAAATGTTAGTAAATTAAACTCACAGTGTACAAAAAACAAAACAACAAGCAAACAACAAAAAAACACATTATGACCTGTTGGGGTTTTTGGAACTTTTCACGATCAAGACACATTTTTATACCGGTGCCCTGGCTGCTATGCTGAGAAGGGATTGACATGGGGTGAGCAATTAGGAGCAGAGTTGCTGGATAAAATCTGTATTTGCTAAATCTAACAACTCTACTTAAGAGATTATCACAAAAATGGAGACCAGGCATATTATTGGCTTGTACCAGCATAGTGGAAGGGCAGATGGTGAGTTGTGGTGGATTCTGGAAACATTTTGATGCTAAATAGAACATGATTTGGGCAGAGCCTGTGGCTCAAAGGAGTAGGGAGCCAGCCCCATATGCCAGAAGTGGCAGGTTCAAACCCAGCCCCGGCCAAAAACTGCAAAAAAACCCCAAACAAACAAAAACCTCACATGATTTCACTCATATGCAGAAGCTAAAAAATTGACCTCATAAAAGTAGAAAGTAGAAAGGTGGTTATCAGAGACTGAAGCGAATGAAAGGGGAGGAGAGGGTGGTAGGTAAGTAACAATGTTCCAGTTAGATATGAGGCATAAATTCTGATTTTCTATTGCACAGTAGGGGGCTATAGCTAACAATAATGCATTGCATATTTCAAATAATTAGAAAAGAGGTTTCTGAATGTTCTTACCGCAAAGAGATGGTAAATATTTGAGGTGATGGATATGCCAATTACCTTGATTTGATCATTACACAATGAATCAGAACATCCCATTGTGTGCCATAGACATGTACAATTATTGTCAAAAAAAGTTAACAAACTTTTTGTGATGGATTATATATGAATTATTTCCCATTCTTCTGTCTATTACAACGTGCCCCATACTCCTCCAGATCTGTTCCCCCCTTTACTGTATTTCTGAAGTTGCCTCCTGATTGTTGTTGCCTCTAAACCTATCTCCCTACAATTTCAAATTCTAGCGTAAGTAATTTTTCTAAATGTGCAAACCCAAATGTTCACTTCCTAAATCCCCTTAATGTCTTAATTGTGTCCTCTGGGTAAAGTCTAACTCCTAAAACTAGATGACCTTCACTCTTTGGCTCCATGCCTAATTTTCCCATCCTCAAAGCAATCATTCCTATTATACAACCTCCACTTTCTGTCTGGCTCTGGCTACATCTTATTTCTTTTCTAGTTCTTAACCTACAGGTGACATTCTCACGAAGCCCATCACTAAGGACTTCCTTGATTGCCATAAATTCTCATAAAATTATAATTTCTCTTATTATACTATTCATCAGGTTACTTAAAAATCATGTATTTAAATAGATGTTTTCTCAGGCCAGGTGTGGTGGCTCATGCCTGCAATCCCAGCACTCTGGGAGGGCAAGGCAGGTGGATCGCCTGAACTCACAGATTTGAGACCAGCCTGAGCTAGAGTGAGACCCCTGTCTCTAAAAATAGCCAGGCGTTGTAGGGGTGCCTGTAGTCCCAGCTACTTGGGAGGTTGAGGCAATAGAATCACTTGAACCCATGGGTCTAAGGTTGCTACGAGCTGTGATGACACAGTGCTCTACCGGGGCAACAAAGTGAGACTCTGTATCAAATAAATAAATAAATACATACATACATACATACATAGATGTTTTCTTAATTGTCCAGTAACGTTAGGGAAGGGTGAGATGTAACTGTCTTATTTGTTACTGCAAACAAAACCTTAAAGAATATATGAAATGGAGTATATAGTCAATAAATATTTTAACTAAACGGTGACTAATAAATTAACTGAGTATTTATTTGCATTTAACATTGCACAATAATTATTGACACCTCCAAAATACAACAACAAATGATGGTGCTTTATTACAGCACACTAGTGGTGCCACTAATTGTTATGTTTGATAAAACTTTGTCCTTAGAATGAGTTTATTTTTTTAACTGAAAAAATGCAGTTGTATATATGTCACTAAATTTACTTATGAAAGTGTACGTTTTGACATTTTCTTTCAAAATAATCACTTCAATCTCTCGTAAACTAGAACTTACTTCATTTCTATGGAAATTTTTTACTTCAGAAAAAACCGGAATTTTTTACTTCTACATATTTTATCTAACTAGCTATCAATAAGATGACAGAAAAGCATAGACACAGTAGAGGACATTTCTCTCTCCTATTGTAAAAAATTGTGAATGAAAGACTGAAGCTCAAATGAGGTCAAAAGACTGAGGTCAAGGAGACATAGGACGATAAGAGAAAAGGGAGTGTATTTAAAATTTTGGAGAAGAATTAATAATCTGTGCATATTATTGATAAACTCAAATAAAAATAAAATCTAAAAATAAAAATGAATAACATTAACCTGGAAATAATGTGAATCAAAAGCCTCTTTAATAGCAGTGTTTTTTTTTTCTAATTTTAGCACTAATTTAGCCCAATATCAATTCCATCCTGTCTACCAGACTTACTCATGTAAAACAAAAAATCTGGTGGGTAGATTTTTTCTTTTGTTTTGCTCAGAGAGTGCTTTTTATTATCTTTTCTCTTCCTCTGTGAAAAGGAGCCAGTACTTCTTCACTAATAGCTGATCCTATGATATGGAACATAATATGGCTGCCCAAATGCGAGGAGGATTTCAAAGATGTCTTAGAGAGTGATAGAAGCACAAATGAGCTCAGTTAAAAAGGATTCTCATTGTCTAAATTTTGCCAATATATGTTTAACAGAGAAAACATTATGGTAATTCATAACAAGTGGAGTCTTGAATGAATGAATGACTTTCATTATAATCATAAGAAGAAATGTACTATGAAGTTTAACAAGAGAGTTAACATAATACAAATGAAAGGTGAAATGGTAATTTTTAATTTATTAGTTAATTTCTGTGACAAGGGTGTGTAATGCATGTAATATTCATTTTTAAAGTCATTACCTATATGTGTACAGTAAATTGGTATGTTTTTTAATATTTATTATGCCAGCCAAATTGTTTAGGAAAATTAATAACAGGGATAAATTGATTATTAGTGGTGTCTCCCACAGTGTACAAGAAGAAAAATTTCAACTGATTTTGCAAGATGAAAAATGAACTAAATATCATATTCCTTATTGCCCAGGATATGAAATCTCCGAATGGCAACACTAAATATGATGAAATAATGACAAGGATTCCATGTTTCCAGTAATAATAATAGGTCATATCAATATGCAAAAGGGTATAGAGCACTGGACAAGGAGCATGAATGAATAAAATACTTTGGGAAAGGATGACCAGTTAGAGAATGCTAAAATGTAAGTGAAAGGCTTAAGTTGATTTAACAGTGTAAACTTTATTGTTATTATTATTATTTAGAGACAGAGTCTCATTTTGTCACCCTCGGTAGAGTGCCATGGCATCACAGCTCACAGCAACCTCCAGCTCTTGGGCTTAGGTGATTCTCTTGCCTCAGCCTCATGAGTAGCTGAGACTACAGGCGCCTGCCACAATGGCTGGCTATTTTTTTTGTTGCATTTTGGCTGGGGCCAGGTTCGAATCTGCCCCCCTTGGTATATGGACCCGGAGCCCTACTCACTGAGCCACAGGCACCACCTGTCAACTTCATTATTAAAATAATGGAGGCTGGGCACAGTGGCTCATGCCTGTAATCCTAGCACTTTGGGAGGCTGAGGTTGGTAGATTGGTTGAGCTCACAAGTTCGAGACTAACTCAAACAAAAGCGAGACCCCCCCCTTCTCTACTAAAAATAGAAAAACTGAGATAAGAGGACCGCTTGAGCTCAAGACTTTCAGGTTGTTATGAGCTATGATGCCACTGCACTCTATCAAGGGCAAGAAAGTGATACTCTGGCTCAGTAAAATAAAATAAAATAAAATAAAATGAAGGGACTAAAAGCTCCATTTTTATACTTTTTAAAATGCTAGAGGGTACAACTATATCCCATACCTCATTCAGTAAGTAATTGGTTGTTATCCAGCACCTGCAACTATAACTAGTCTTAACACTCGGTTTGTTTCCAACCTAAATAATGAGATGACTAGCATTATAAACTTTTCAAGTCTGCTTGTTGAGACAGAATATGTGTGTCATTAGAATGACTTCCTAAAAGTGACAACACTCAGTCAAAAGTGTATGAGTATGCCCAATATTTGGATATAATTTGCTTAATTTTCATTCAAGAAGCCTGTAATAACATGTGTCAGAACCAGTAATACATTAGAGATTTTTCAACAGTATGTTTATAGTACTGACAGCTAGTTGCCCCCTTAAAGCCCATTCTCTTCTTCTTTACTAATGAGAAAATAAATGTTTCATTCCAAATGCTTACATGCCCAGCCAAAATCTACATGGCCCATCACCCTTGCACCCAGCATTAAACAATGAGATAGAGGTTAAATCAGGTAAGGCTTCTGGATATCCTCCATCATCCTCCTTTTCTTTCTTAGAGCAAGACACGAGGTTAGAGCTACAGCAGGAAAACTTGAGAATCAACACCTCTTGTTAAGGATGATGATAACATTGGACTCATCAAACCAATCTTGGCCTGCATTCACATGTAATTGAGAAAAAAAATCTCTTCCTTGTTGAACCCATTTATTATCTTAGTGAACCCATTTATTATATATATTCTCCTAAGGACTACTTTGTAAAATGTTATGTTTATAAAAATACTTAAGGTTAAGTTAATAATAATTTCTTTCAGAGTTTAGTGCCCAATCCTATTTTCCAGGCTTATACATTTGTGAACTCTTTTCTTTGTTATATCCATTTCCAAAGTTTTTTCTTTTTTTGTAAAATCCACATATGATGACTCAGAGACTTGTATCTCTGTCTGAGAACTCTTCTCAGAAATCCAGAACCAATTTCTTTATTGAAATTTGAGATTTTTTTCATTTAAATGTCTCAAAGGTTAACAACACTTAACCCAGATACTACATATGTAACCTTCTCCTCAATACAAAACTCACCTCTTCTAACGTATTTTATCTTAATGAAAAACATTAATGTTCAATAAATGACACACATCAAAAATCCAGAAGTTTTTACTCCAATGTATGTTTAAGCTGTCCACTTTTCCCGTGCTTGTCACTGTCACTATACTTCACCTCTGAACGTACACAAATAAAATAGTACTGCAGATGATTTTCCTATAACCCAAAAGGGGTATCCAACCTTTTGACTTCTCTGGGCCACACTAGAAAAGGAAGCATTGTCATAGGCCACCCATTAAATACACAAATACTAACAAAAGTTGATGAACAACAACAACAAAAAGTTCATGTATAATTATAGTGCTGTCTGCCATCACAGATAAGCACAAAAGGTCCTTACATAATAATCCTAATTATTTGCAGCAGCCTGTCCAGAGAGTCTTTTAAAACTGTCAAACAAATCCCAAGTTTGCCATCACTAATATAGAACATTTACCCATCTAAGTAATAAAACAACTTTGTCTTTGGATTTTGGAGATATTTTTAGTATAACAGTAAAAGTAGGCAACATGAAATTGGTGGGATATTTGACATTGCATCTGAGAAACTAATCCATCAATATCTGGTTCAATGAAAGTAATTGCAATTCTCAGTGAGTTCTCAAAGTGATCATCAGATATTTTGGTTCAAATTTTACTGTTAATGTGCTTCATTCTTGGAAAATAGTTGATCACAAATGTAAGTGCTGCCAAGAAACAATGATATGAAGAAGGCATGATTGTGAATGAAGGAAATTTGTCTCTGGGAAGACAGGACCTATCAAAGTCCAATAAATGGACATGATCAAAATTTTCTTTACCTTGAATATCAGATCGCAGCTATATACATTCCACTTGAATATTAGCAGTTAACATTTATGTCCACTGAAAATAGAGTTGCAAATGCACTAAAATATTGATTATTTCCCCAGAAATCTGTTTTCAGATTCATGTATCAAATCAAAAAGCAAGGCTATATATTTTTCATTGTTCACTGGACTGTGTTTAGCTAAGGTGTCGAAATGAATAAAATTGTTTGCCTTAATTTGACTTTGCCATAATTTTAATTTCATTTGGAATGCTGTTATTGTTTAAAACTTTGCATTGGCAAGTTGGTTTTCACTTTGAATATGCATGTTTAAACTCATTTCAAAGAGCAATTAAATCCACTGAAATGCTAATTCTGTAAGCCAGTTTTCATTGTCAAGTTCTGGCACAAATTTGGTTTTTGATACAATAAATGACTTGATAACATGTTGCAAATCATAAAATCTTTTTAAAATTTGGCTTTGACTTAGACATTTACTTTTGAAAAGTAAATGATGTCGTCATAGTCAGCATCAATACTTTTAAGAAATTCCTGGAATTGGCAATGATTCAATCTCTTGGCCCTTATGAAAATCATAATCTTGATGATGATTTGCATGACATTATCTGTTTTTAAAACTTTTGTAATTTAATTTTCTTAATGCACTATGCAATGCTACTTCATCAAACAGGAATTCAGGGTGGCAATTGTATTATCTTTTATTAATTTTACAAGTTCCTCTCTTTTACCTCCCATTGCCAGAGCACCATCAATTACTATATCAGATATGTTGACAATTGATGAAGAAAATCACTTTAACATATTTTTACTGCTTTGTTTAAATCTCTTGATTAGGTTGTGTCTTTTAATGGCAATAGAGAAGCCATTTCTTCAGTGACATCACATTTGTTAATACCTCTAATACAAATGGAAAGTTGAGCCATATTTGTAACATCCATGCTGTCATTCATCACCAACGCATAAAATTTTAAAATAGCAGCTTTACTTTCCAAACTCCCTTTGACAGATTTTCCAGTTTCTTCAATCTACCAGGCTATAGTCTGGTGAGACAAAGTGATTTTAGAAATATTCCCCCCTTTTTGGGACAAATTATATCCGCCGTGTTTTTCATACATTGTTTAATAAACTCGCCATCAGTAAATGGTTTTGATTTTTTTTTTTGCTATTAAATATGCCACCACATAACTAGCTTTTACAATGGAATGCATATGAGTTGTAACTTCAAAAAAAAGGAAATTGTTGAAAAGATATACATTTTCTCAGTTCTTCTATTTTTTTCCAATGACACAATCCTTCATACACATCAAATTTAGCAACATGTTCTCACATATAATTCCTTTTCAAATTTTAGCCTTTGAAAACTTGCACAAATTCCCTACAAATTCAGCAGAGTGCCCTACTATTTGCTTTGACAAAAATGTAGTCATTTGCCTTCTTTTTATTGGACAATCTTCTTCCATCCATAATTTTTCTTTTTGGGGGACAGGTTATATTTGCCTCTCTGTTTGTTGTTTTTGAGACAGGTGATACAGGTGACACAGTGTTCCTTTTTTATTTCAAGGAAAGACTGAAACAATTTAACAAACAGATGAATGCAAGTCCATAGGGTCCCTTCTCCTTTTCCCTCCTCATCCGTGTTATCCGTGCTGCATTCTGCCTCATTACCCCATTTAGACTTTGGTAAACAGAAATCGGTCCTTGCATTTTGCAGATTAAAGCTTTTTAGTTTCCAATGTTGTTGTTTCAGTTTCCCCGTTTGAAGCTTTTGGGGAGATTTAATGTGTATTGCAATTGTTAGAGAACAAATTAGTCGCCATTATCTGCCATCGCAATATGAATCTTATTAAATAATATAGGCAATTTTCTTAAGGAGAAAAATATATGTTCTAAAAATTAATTGACAAAGACGCTTTTGATACACAGATAATGAAATGTTGCAGACCACCTACCAGTGTTTGAAGGTTTTTCTTTTTTTGTACTTTCAATTACATTTTGAACTCTAATAATATTTTGTGTTCATATTTACACTCCAAGACATCAATTAAAATGCTAATTTATATCGTAGATGACAAAATATATATTCACAGCAACATCACAGCTTTCATTTAATTTAATCAACCATGTACTGATTAGTTAGCATTTGTGGGAAAATAAATATGTTTGATCAATCAGAATTGGTAGTGAAGTAAAACTACCTAATTACTTATTTTCATGCTGGCAATTTTTTATTTGAACTCACTAGATAGAAGACATAACTTCCTAGAAGTTAGAATTCAATTGTTGTATATATTTCACTATTCCTCTGTGCTAAAAGTCTTTGATTACCTTTTTCTTAACAGGAGAAAATACTGCACTTCTCTTACCAAAATAGTCACAGTACGTATTCTAAAAGAAACCCCCTGTCACTTATAATTAGCTTAAATGTATGTACCATTGTTGTGGGTATTGTTTAATTATTCAAAAATCACAGCTGTTGTTAAGTGAATAGGGTACCTAAAGAATTTTTTTTTTTTTTTTTTTTTTAGAGACAGAGTCTTAGTTTATCGCCCTTGATAGAGTGCTGTGGAGTCACAGCTCACAGCAACCTCCAGCTCTTGGGCTTAGGAGATTCTCTTGCCTCAGCTTCCAGAGTAGCTGGGACTATAGACGCCCGCCACAATGCCTGGCTGTTTTTTTGTTGCAGTTTGGCCAGGGCTGGGTTTGAACTCGCCACCCTCGGTATATGGGGCCAGCGCCCTACACACTGAGCCACAGGTGCCGCCCCTGTAAGTTGATCTTTTCAGCAAACCAACCTAGAAGAAAAGGGCAAGTTTCCCTTAGACTCCCCTTCACTTACATTCAGTAAATTTAATTTACCCACAGTAAATTAAAAATATTAAAGCATACAAGAATGTGTCTAGTGTGCTAACATTTGTGAAGAAAAATGGTTACACACACACACCTATTTGTATGTGCATAAGCATCTCTTTCTCTCTCTCTCTTTTTTTTTTTGAGACAGAGTTTCAAGCTGTTGCCCTGGCATTACAGCTCACAGCAATCTCTAATTCTTTGGCTCAAGTCATCCTCTTGTCTTAGTTTTTCTATTTTTAGTAGAATCAGGGTCTTACTTTTGCTCAGGCTGGTCTTGAACTAGTGAGCTCAAGCAATCTACCCGCCTTGGCCTCCCAGAGTGCTAGGATTACAGGAGTGAGCCACTGAGCCCAGCCTCTATCTCTTTAAAGATACATAACTTAGTAGCAGTGGCTGCCAGTAGGGAGGAGAATTGTGGAGTTGAGTGATGGAATGGGAGCCATAGATTTCGCTGTACTGTTGCAATTTACCATGTACATGTATGACATATTAAAAATAAAACACATTCTAAAAAAATGATCAAAGGGAAAACATACATTTATAATGGAGATTTGGTGGCTACAGTGTTAACCAAGTAAGCAAAATTAGCATTACCAAGAGCATAACAACTGACATCACTTATTCACTATTATGATACTAACTTGAATCTAACCAAGCCTTCAGATCTAAGCTCTGATTAGCAGAAAACATACAGAATAGAGGAACTAATTTAATAGCATATAAGAAAACTGCTTTGTGCATTTATTTCAGTATTCCTTTTGCCTTTCTGGCTCTCTAATACCGAGTTAAAACTTCTTTAACTTCTCTCAGTGAGAGCAATTGATGTATTTGCTTTTTCCTGACTGATGGAAGAAACTGGTAGCAGGACCCTTAGAAATGGAATTCTTGAAGCATTTGGGGTTTTCTTTGGACTTGAATACAGCGTCCATTCAGCGAGACATTCTTCAAAATGTTAATGTCATGAAAAAGTAAATATTTGGGATACAATTGGAGCAACTTTGTTTTATTTTTTAAATTTAATTTTTTATTTTTGTTTACCAGGCCCAGGTTGGGATCGAATACTCACGCCTGCTACATGGGGCTGGCACTCTAACCACTAAGCTATAGGTACCCCCATGGAGCAACTCTGAATATGATCTGAATACTAGGCAATGTTATGGAATTATTATTAATTTTCTCAGGTGTGAATAATGGTTTTGTGGTTATACAAGTATAGGATATTATCCTTATTTTTAGGAGATACATGTTGAAGTATGTAAAGGTGAAGATACTTAATGCTGGGAACTCACTTTAAAATGAGTCAGAAGGCTCGGTGCCTGTAGCTCAATAGGCTAAGGCACCAGCCACGTACACCTGAGCTGGCGGGTTCGAATCCAGCCTGGGTCCCCCCAACAACAAGGATGGCTGCAACCAAAAAATGGTTTGGCGTTGTGGCTAGCGCCTGTAGTCCCAGCTACTTGGGAGGTGGAGGCAGAAGACTCGCTTGAGCCCAGGAATTGGAGGTTGCTGTGAGCTGTGATGCCACAGCACTCTATCCCAGGTGACAGCTTGAGGATCTGTCTCAAAAAAAAAAAAATAAAAGACAAGAATAAAAACTGAAAGGGAGATGAATGGATTTCAAGTACAGTAAAAACTGAATGGTGGAATTAATGTCTACACGGAAGGCACAAAAGTGATAATTCAGCATTCTAGAAAATCAGATCA
>CAUYON010131545.1:0-37417 GCA_963573935.1 Arctocebus calabarensis
TTATTATTATTATTTTGAGACAGCCTCAAGCTGTCACCCTGGATAGAGTGCTGTGGCTTCACAGCTCACAGCAACCTCCAATTCCTGGGCTCAAGCGAGTCTCTTGCCTCCGCCTCCCAAGTAGCTGGGACTACAGGCGCCCACCACAACACCCAGCCATTTTTTGGTTGCAGCCATAATTGTTGTTTGGCAGCCCAGGCTGGATTCGAACCTGCCAGCTCAGGTATACGTGGCTGGCACCTTAGCCCGCTGAGCCACAGGCGCCGAACCTAGATTTTAATTTTTAAAGGCAGAAGGAGTGACATTTAGAATTATTTGAATATTAAATAAAGTGAATGTTAAAGAAATAATTTTATAGTTTTTATAAGAAATCCTTCCATATTTAATGCAATGCATACACTTGTATAAGAACATGTATCCGTGAGATATTCAATTCTTCTCTTGTAGTAATACTATTACACTTATAAATCCTAACATTATTTTTTTAAAAAAGCTTCTTATATCCTTTACTTTTCAAAAAACAAGTAAGAAATCTTGTTTTCACCATTTTGTATCTTTGAGCATTCTATTTTGGGAATTTTAAGATCTTCTTATTTCTGTCACTAACAATAGGCATTCCTCTTAATAATTCTGTAGCTCTAGTGCTGCTGTATTATTTTAACCTGTCATATGTATACATCTATAAAGTTCTAGAGGAGAATAATTTTACATAAACAAATATTTTGAGTATTTACCTAATGGCTATTCCTATTTTTTTTTTGTAGAGACAGAGTCTCACTTTCTCACCCTCCATACGTAGAGTGCCGTGGCGTCACACAGCTCACAGCAACCTCCAACTCCTGGACTTAGGTAATTCTCTTTCCTCAGCCTCCCGAGTAGCTGGGACTACAGGTGCTCACCACAACGCCCGGCTATTATGATATTTTGCGGTTTGGCCGAGACCGGGTTTGAACCTGCCACCTTTGGTATAGGGGGCTGGCACCCTACTTGATGAGCCACAGGCGCCGCCCGGCTATTCCTATTTTAAAATTTAAAATATTTAGAAAGGTTTTAAAACTGAATATATATTTAATGTCTAAGACAGTTATTTAGAGATTTATTTTGAAATCATACAATCTCCTTATTATTTCCTTTTTAAAATTCATTGTATTTTAGAGTTTGTAGCTAAATTTCTCTCATGTGTGTATCAACTTAGTAAGTACAGTTTTCCCTTTCCCCTTTTTATGTGTGTAGATGTATTTCCCCATGAAAAATTGTGTCTGAAGCAGTAGGACATTGTTTACTTTGTGTAGAATATCAGAAAAAAACATAATGCAAATCATTACACAAGATTAAAACTTTGACTATCTAAATAAAATGCAATATAGAGATAAATACTTTGAGAGCATTCTCATGATACTACTAAAACAAAAAAACTTATTTTTTAATATAAAAATGCATATTTTAATAATGGAAGTAAACATTTAATTCAAATAAGACCTCTTTTCCCTTTTGCCATGAAATATATTTTATACAAGTTTTTTACTCTTTGTTACTATAGCACTATCTTTTGCAGTGTTTTCCAAATAATGCCTTTACTTAAATGGACATTTAAAGTCATAGTTGTGCTTACTGGTTTCTTCCCTTCTTGACTGTTGCTGTCTATGGTTGGTCTTTCTTCCAACAAAGCAAAAAGATGTGCAGCCCCAGATTTGGCTTTGGAATATTCAGGTGCCAGAACAAGTGTCTCTCCCATGGCCATAGCCCCATATGCGATTGCAGTGAAAACTCTGTCAAAAGACAAATCTTTTGAATTGTAGATCCATCAGTTCAATTTAAAAATTCAATTTCAGGTACTTTAATTTAAAAGTAAAGGGAAAAAAGTAGGCACAGTAGTATAATTTTTTGACCCAGATGTCAACCAGTAATGCTAAAGGCCCAAGGACAGTTATCTCTTTTTGCATTTTTTTTGTCATGTGTTAAATAAACAGTCCTTGGTCTGTACACCAAAATAATCTTTGGACCTTGGATAATCTTAAACAGTTCTTTTCCAATTATAGACATGGATCAAAGGCCCCAACAAGTGAATGTAAAACTTCTTAGCCACCTTGATAGGCTTGCTTGCTTGGAGATTTGATAGATAATTCAAGTGACAATAGAAAGAATGAGACTTCAATAGCAAAGTGTGAATTTACACAGTAGATATTATGTAGATTTCTTTCTTTCTTTCTTTGCATATAATGTAGGTAGAACAGATATTTGAAGCTAAACGACTGGTTAGCTGCCTGATGTGTTGCTATGGGATTTAGAGAGCAAAGCATGGGGACTGCATTTTCTAAAGGTTCCCTAGAACAAAATTTGACTAAAATGTACTTTAGCTAAGACTGGAAGAAGAGTTTTGATCTTTTAGGTATAGATTATGATATCAGTTTTATCAAAACATGATAATTATAAAATAGTAAGGGTGCAAATAATGGTGGGAAGCATTCAGAATATTCACAGAATTGTGGCATATTACAGGGGCTTGGTTGGTTTTCATTTCATTTTTGATTTCATTTTAGACATGAAAATGCTGTCCAGCCATGAAAAACAATGCATCTCAGTAATAGAGCTAAAGGCAGGATTCAGTTAAATTTCACTGGCAATACTTGAACATTAGGCCAGAAAGGGACATCACAGAACCCAGCAGCTGTTTGTTGTGTTGGATCACAGCAAGTAGATATGTCTGTGCTCCTTGTGAATTTCTTCTTTGAGGGCACCTACCAAAGGGTGGATTTTGGTGCAATCTCTTCAGTGACCTAGACTTCAGATCCTGAATCTTACTGGTTTTACAAAGATCACAGTATTTTATATACATAAAATAGGAATATATATATATGTATATATATATATACTAGCTTCCTCTTATGATTTGAAATGTGTCAAATATACACACATACATACATACATACATATATACATACATATGGATTTATATATACAGCATGGCCATAAAGTTCGTGTACAATTTTTGAAATCGCACAGGAACTTTATGGTCACCCTGTATACATTTTATATAAATATATTTATATTTTTATATAATTAATATTCCAGTCTTAGGTTTATGATGTCTGATGTTATAATTATTGTAGTCACTAGTTCTGTGATGTCAAGGCATTTTTATTACTAATATTTATAGAAATTGTTCAAAATGCTAGGCTGAGTATAGTGGTTCATGCCTATAGTCCCAGCTACTCAGGAGGCTAAGGCAAGAAGATCACTTGAGTCCAATAGTTTGAGGTTGCTGTGAGCTATGCTGCCATAGCACTCTACCAAGGGCAACTGATAAGACACTCTAAAAAAAGAAGAAAAAACAACAAACAAAATGCTAGGCCTGTTGCGGTGACTCATGCCTGTAATCCTGGCACATTGAGAGGCTGAGGTGGGTGGGTCGTCTGAGCTCAGATATTCAAGACCAGCCTGAGCAAGAGCAAGACTCCATCTCTAAAAATAGCATGGCATTGTGGTGGGTGGTCTCCTGTAGGCCTAGCTACTTGGGAGGCTGAGGCAAGAGGATTGCTTGAACCCAAGAGTTTGAGGTTGCAGTGAGCTATGACACCAGGGTGCTCAACCAAGGGTGACAAGTGAGACTCTGTCTCAAAAAAAAAGAAAAAAAAAAAAAGTTCAAAATGCCATTCAATGTATTTGACACCCAGCTATACACATCAAGAGTGATTACTGAGTTTAGATACCACAATTAGAGATTTTTGATTTTTAAAAAATTTTGTGTTTTAACATAAGTAAATATCAGACTGGCTCAGAAATAAGCTTCACTCTGATGTAAGAGAGTCAGTAGGACAGGTAGGAAGATAATTGGATTATGAACTAGAAAGCCTGCATTCTAGTTCTGAGGAGGAAGGGGAAAGCCTTCTCTGAAAGTAAGAACTGAGAAAATACCTTCCTCCTATGATTTGAGATGTACCAAAATATCTACCTGTCCTGAAATTTCTACTGTAAAAGTAATGTTTTGTGTTAGGTATGAATGTCCAGAGGCTACTGTCCTTGTTAGGTCCCTCCTAAAGGGGAGAAAGGTCTTCCACTTACAACTTGTGTTTTTGAAAGGTAAATGACGCAAAAGATGGAGAATAGAGCAAGAAGAAGGCAGAGTAAACAGCCAAAGCCCTGATGCTGTCTTTATTGTGTGAATGTTGAACAGAGGGTAAGTGGGATGGCGGTTATATTGAGGCCCCCATCCCACTATAGATGGGAAGTATGATTGTGGCAATGAACTATCTGGGGTTAAGTCAGGGACACTAGTCTTCTTTATGCTTTTTCCCCAGATGGACTTTGTGTAAGGCCAGGCCAAGGTCCATGGGTCCATAGATGCAGGGGAAGGAAAAGGGAGCCAGAGTTCGGGTACTTGTTGTGGGAGGAGGAGTACAGTGGGGGTGGCTGGGACTGGAAGGAAGCCTGACCCAGGAATAAAGCAAACATGGCTTTTTAGAGTAGCCAGTGGACGAAATTGAGATTTTCAAAAGAATTTTTGGCTAGGAGCTACACAGAAAAGGATAGAAATAAGTAATCCTAGTTTTAACAAATTAATACAAACAGGAAAATACTGTTATATAGTAACTGGAATAGATTGATTTGTCTCCCCTGAACCCTGTTCCTAGATCCAGTTTGTTGACCTTTGGTAGCTTACGCTCAGAGGGAGTATAGGGGGCTCTGAAACGAGACCAAGTGAGATCACATCCAAACTCCACCATGTGTTTACTAGCTGAGTGACCTTAGAAATGTTACTTAACTTCTTTATGTATTTGTTTCTTTATTGTGAAACAGAAGATAAGAATATATTGCTATAGGGTTGTTGTAATAATTAAATACATAAATAATTTACAGTGATTTCTACAGTTTCTAAATGTAAGTGCTCAACAAATGCAAGTTGTTATTATTCCTCTCATAGACCTGAGAGTTATTGGAACACTTTTAGTTAGAAAATAAGCTCTCACATTTCTATAGAAATAGTTCAGCACAACAGTTCAAATCACAGCTTTCCAAGTCCCCACTCAGTAAGTTTATTTCTTTGGTTGGAAGGCAGAGTATTTTCCAACCAGAGAGGTGGTCATTAAAATTATTTCCATACTCATACTCTTTATCCCTTTTTTAATTTAATTTAATATATTTTTTTTTTTTGAGACAGAATCTCACTATGTTGCCCTTGGTAGAGTGCCGTGGCGTCACAGCACTCTACCAAGGGCAACAACCTCTGCAACCTCCAACTCTTGGGCTGAAGCAATTCTCTTGCCTCAGATTCCCTAGTAACTGGGGCTTCAGGCGCCCACCACAACGCCCATCTACTTTTAGAGACGAGGTCTCACTCTCTGGCTCAGGTTAGTCTGGAACCTGTGAGCCTCAGCCTCCCAGAGTGCAGGGATTACAGGCATGAGCCACTGCATCTGGCCTTATCCCTTTTTTTTTTTTTTCTTGAGACAGAGCCTCAAGCTGTCACCCTGGAGAGAGTGCTGTGGCATCACAGCTCACAGCAACCTCCAATTCCTGGGCTCAAATGTGACTCCTGCCTCCGCCTCCCAAGTAGCTGGGACTATAGGCGCCCACCACAACGCCCAGCCATGTTTTGGTTGCAGCCGTCATTGTTGTTTGGCGGGCCCAGGCTGGATTCGAGCCCTCCAGCTCAGGTGTACATGGCTGGCGCCTTAGACCGTTGAGCCACAGGCGCGGAGCCAGGCCTTATCCCTTTTATCCATTATGCGACTCAGATTTTTTTTCCACCCTAAATCTTTTCCTCCACAGAAGGGAGAGAGAAAATGAACAACTTGTATTTATTTGGTACTTCTAATCTTATAGAATATTTTCATATACATAATATAATTTGACCACTTAGGAGATAAGTAGAGTGAGAACTCTTATCACTTAACAAATGAGGAGACTCCAGCTAAGAAGAATTACAAAATTTGCCCAGGATCGCATAACTAGGAAACTATAGGATTAAAATGTGGCCCTCCTTCCTCTCTGTGTTCCCCTACATGGTGCTCCTGGCAGTGGAAAACTGATTGGAATATTCTTTTTCTACATGTTGGGGTTTGTTACCACTTGTTTTCCATTTTAGAATCTTTGTGGCCCTCTAGATATCAACTATCACTTGATTTTCTCCTTCAGGTCCCTTCGGTGATCCAGCCTCCTTATCTTGTCTTTCTTCTGTATGATCTCTGGGGAATAGCCAGGCAGGAATTGAGTGGCTAGCAGGGTAGTGAAGAGGGAAAGAAGGAAAGACTTTCCTGTCTTCTTTGTTTTGTCTAGCTAAAGTTGCTTTTTTAATAACAATGATGACATGGTTTTTCCTTGGGTACAACCTTCCAGAACACAGATGGTGGTGGAGTCCTCACTTGCTTCTTTCCATTCCTTATGATTTGAAGGATTCAGCAATTGTTAATATCCAATGAAAATATCTACCTCTGTTGCTCTTTTGCCCAATAATCACATTTAATATTCAAAGTATAATATAATTTTCTGTCAAGAACCCCATTTGGTTTTTAAGAGGACTAGACCACAATTATATAAGCTGCCTGGCTCTGCCACCCAGGCAGTTCTTCAAGCTGTGGCTTTTATTGTTAATGTAACAAAGGTTGTTGTGTCTTCATTCTTTCTTCCTTATCTGCTTTATTTTCCTTCCTCCTAATATGCATAGCAAAGATGGAAGAAACTCACAGAGATTGAGGAAGCTCTAAAGTGGGCCATGGATAGTTAACAGAAATCTCTCCTGGGCACAGATGCTTTTTTTCCTTTTTCTTTTTTCTTTTTTTGGGGGGATAGAGTTTCACTTATTAACCCTCGGTAGAGTGCCGTGGTGTCACACAGCTCACAGCAACCTCCAACTCGGGCTTAGGTCAGGATTCTCTTACCTCAGCCTCCTGAGTAGCTGGGACTATAAGTGCCCACCACAACACCTGACTGGTTTTTTGTTGCAGTTTGACCGGGGCTGGGTTTGAACCCACCACCCTCGGTGTGTGGGGCTAGTGCCTTACCCACTGAGCCACAGGCGCCGCCCAGCACAGATGCTTTCTGAACTATATTGTAAAAGGCAAGCCAGCTAGAAACTAGCCTAAAGGCAAGAATGCAAAATGAGACAGGAGACAATAAACGCACTTTGTATTTCTAAAAGTCTGTACGTTTACAGTGAAATCAAAACTGTTACCATGACTAGCAATGGGAGATGGTGGCTCACTACCCATGCCTATATGAGAACCCAGGAGATTTTTTTCCAAATGTCCCTATGACCGGCTGTGAGGTGGCAGAATGAAAATGTCATATCTTCTCATTTTAAATGCTCATTTCAGAGAAACTTCTGTAATAAAAGAGATAGGAGACAGCTCCTACTATAAGGCATGCAGGTTGGCTTTTTTTTCTTTTAGAGGCTTTTTCCTAAAAAGCCTTGCTGAGAAACTAATAGTATGAGTACATTAAGGGAATCTGCTGTTAAAACTCCCTTTACATATATATCTCCTTTTCTACAGCATACTGTCATTTCTGAAGAAGAGACAGCGTACCCATCATTGTAGTGACAAATCATGAAAAATACATTCACATTTTATAGGGCAAATAATGCATCTTCATTTTTAACAGTAAGCTAAGATAGGACTTCCCCAATTTTTATAGAATTCTAAAAAAGTTTCTGGTAGTTTAAAAAGAAATCCTGAGGTTTTAAGCAGATATGCAGCATATAGATATATGAAGGTATATGGAGCCTGATATATGCTCATATACCTTAATACATGATCTTCAGATTCCATGCCTTGGAGTAATCTGAGTTGTTTAATAAAATGCAGATTCCTGGCCTTCTATCAGATCTACAAGTCAAATTTTGTGGGTTAAGCTCCAGGTATCCACATTTTTAGCTAAATCCTAGATTGGCAAGTTGGGAAATGGTTGGTTTAAAGAATGGCAAAGAAAGCTTTGTAAACTTTTGCCATTCAGTTAGTTGATTAGATAGAAAGCTGTCTGTCACCCTAGGTTTTGGAAGGCACAGACTCTTCTAGGCCAGGTATAATTTAGTGTGTCTAAAGGGACCTTGTGACACATTCATGGTCGTCATGGTAACATTTGATCTCTAAGAAGACTGGAGGGACAAAGCTCATCTGTCCACACTCTAGCAGTGCTATCCCCATATTCCTAGACAGTCTTTCTTTTTTCCATACTAAGAAAGCATGAGTCTCTTTACTCTGCCTATAGTCTGGTGGAATAAAAAAAAAAAGCCCTACCCAGACAGCCCCGTTTCTTCCTTCCCTCGGGCTCTGGGAAATACCTTGGTGATCCTATTCATTAATTACTACTATTATGTTAATGGACCTACATATGTTCTGACAACTAAAATGCTTATGCCTCTAAAAGAGAGCCCTTTTAAATAAGTTTAATTAAAATAAATACAGGAAGCAAATAGGCCAAAAGAAGGAAGAATTTTTATTCACTTATATTTTAGGGCTATAAAATAATAGTAAGTCACCTGTTCCCTTTATATTAAGAATCAGCCCATCTTTGAATATTCAAGTCTGAAAAACTAAGCAAAAATTATTTTATAAAATAACTTTATAGAAATATTCTATGACAGTTTGGCTACAGAATTAGTAACAATAATAATATCTACTAAGCAAAGCCTTTGGCATCTGGAGTTATGAACTAGAATCTGTGCTCTGCTCTTTGCCAATTACAAAACTTTGAGCAAGTAAAGTAACCTCTTTGAGTCTTAATTCTCCTCATCTATAAATTGGAAATCATAGTATTTCAAGGATAGTTGAGAGGATTAAGTAGATAATGCATGACAGCTCCTTAAATACTGAGTCAGAAGTCAGTCAAGGTTTGTAGTTAATGATGACTATAATTTAAGTTATGGTTATGGAATGGCTGGCAGTCTTGGGAAGCCCCTTTCAGAAAACATCCTGCCAGGTGTCACTTGTAGGCATGAAAGTGATCAACAGGATTTTGAGGCTTGAATTATTCTTCAACTAAGAAAATTCTTTGCTTAGTTTTAACATAATAAATCTCAGTGTGTAAAAGTAGATTGCCAATTCCACACATTATTCTTTTATATAAATGGCTTTGACTTAGGCCTCATCCTCCTGCAGAAGCATTTGCTGGTAGACATATGTATGTAGTAAAATAGAAAATTAGAATTTCAAAAAACAGACTTCTGTTTTCAAAGTGTGAAGCTGACTCTGGAGGCACATTTCCAGGATTGATTAATATTGCACCATTCCAAATGCTTTCTTTTTGAATCAGTCCTTCATTCGATAAATATTTATCGTGTGTCTACTATGTGCAACCTTTGGCTTTCAGGTGACATCAGTGAACAAGGGAGGCTATGACCTGCCCTTAGTATAAGCACTCAATAAACATGGAAATATAAAAGAATTTCATAGAGTGTAAGGGTTATAAACAAGATACATCATTGTAGTGGGAAAGAGAGCGATGAGGAGGGAGCAGAGGGGACTACTTTGGGCCATCAGTGAAAGTTCCTTTGAGGAGTGGACTTAGGAGGAGAAGCCTGGATGAGAAGAAAGAGATGGCCGAGTCAGGGCCTGGGAAATGATCTTTCCTGGCAGAGAATAGCAAGCTCAAAGACCCTGAGAAGAGGAGGTCCAGGGACAGACAAATGTGGAGCTGACATGAATTTCAGCAAGGAGACAGGTGGATGATGTCTCCATCATGAAGGGCTTTCTGGTCATGGTAAGGAATTTGGCTTTATTCAAATTCAATGAGAAGTCATTACAAAATTTTAATCAATTGATGCTATTACATTTGTAATCAAAAAATCAGGCTGGCTAGTGTGTGGAGAATGGGCTATAGGGTTGTAAGAGTGGTTGTAAGGACTTCTGAGAGAAGATTGCTGCAGTGGTTCAGTCAAGAGAGGCAAGGGCTTGGATGAAGGTGGAGAGGGTGCGAAGTATTTAGGAAATGTAGCCCTCAGTACTTGGTGCTCTGTGTGATGGGTGAGGGTGAGAGGGGATGGTGCCTAGATTTGCTGGCTGAGCAACTTGCATGGATGGTGGTTGGTGTTATTAACTAGGATGGGGAAGTCTTAGGGAAGAGAAACATTGCTGGGGGATCTTGAGTTTTGTTTTGGACACATTCAGGTATTTTTAGCCATCCAAGTGAAAATATCTAGTAGATAGATGGATAAGACTCTGGTTTTCAGAAGCAGGATCAAAGCTGGAAAAATACAGAAAAAGTTGTTTGGATACAAGGGGTGTTTAAAATTGTCAGACTGGTCTGAGAGCTCTAACTCTTGCAACACACAGAGACCTGCTGAAAAAACAGGAGCCAGTAGAGGAAATAGAGTGGGGGAGGGGTTGGCCAAGGACAGAGAAGCGCCTAGAGAAGACTGAAAAAGAAAATATTCAGGAAGGAGGTGGCAGATTCTCCTGAGAGATCAAGTTAAAGGAGATGAGAAAACTGAGAATTGCTTAGCTTTGTATAAGCAGGTGAGATGTCATCTGTGGCTTGAGAGCCCATCTCTGCAGAGGCATGGTGGGAACTAAGGCTTGAGTCAGCAAATTTAGGTGAGATTGGAGACTGGAAGGTGTAGGGAACCAGAATAGACAACACATTGGCATTTGTCTTTCTGTGAAGGAGAGCAAAGACATTGGACATAGGTAGAAGGGGAAGGAGGCTTATGGGAGAGATTTCTTTTTCTTACAATAGTTTGTTTTCACTATAAAGCAAAGAAAAAATAGTGACCAACACATTGATGAGAAGAAATGAAAATCATTATTGCAAGTTTATAATATCACTAGACATCTTACTTTAGTAGGAATGTGGATATGATAAGCAGCTTGCTTTCTGTTAATAGCCAGCACCAGTTATACTGAAGGAGTGGGGCCCTGGAGGTTTAAAAAGGCTGCAGAAACTTTAGAACAACATGAAGAAAACATGTTTTGAGTTTCAAGCAATTGACTTGTAAACAAACTTTTGGAATACAACCAGCTTTTAAGCTTGACAGTGCCTGGATTACATTAGAACCAAGGAAGAATGGGCCAATTTAATGGGTGCCTGGGTGCCAGTGAGCCAAATAAACTAACCACTAAACTAATCACTTATGTGATTCCAGATTTTGTTTCTTGTTAATCTATCTGACTAGGTAATTAGTGTACGTAATCGGCATGAAGCACAAGGCTAAGTATAATTGTAGTTTACATGTTCACACAGGCAATGCTGTACACTGTGTTAGAAGTCTGAAGAACAGTGTAGAATGGTGAGCCTGCAATTTCTGTTGAAATTATAAATACATATCTTCCTTTTTGCAATGAAATCTGCTTCTCAGAAACTACTAAGTGCCCTCATAATCAGGTGAGATTCAGGAATCCTGGGATGGTAAACTGTGGATGGTTTTCTTATTAAATGCCTAGTGAAAAATCTTCCTGAGACTTCAGTTAAGGCTTAATAAATAAATACATTTCTACGTGAATAGAAACTTAATTAGTAAAAATGATTCCAAGTTGTCCTGAAATTACTGGTTTCAAATGACTTTTGGACATTTCCTCAAATTGGACATATCCTCAAAGGACAAGTATGTGCCAGCAATGAGGCTCTTCAAAGGAATGCCCTGGACCTGGGAGTGAAGACCCAAAGAGGAGCTCCCAGTGTGTTTTGCCAAATGGGAGCAATTTTGGAACAGGGGCAACTCTCCCAAATCATTACTGTGAGAGGCTGATACTTGCTGAGATGTACATTTTTTGGGGGGTGGTCTTGTTAAAGAAAAAAGTGACTTTTTGAGTCAAGTATTATATGGATTTCTCTAGCCCTAATGTTTAGCAATGACATTTGTGACATTGATTAGCATAATTTTTTGTTCTCTAGTCCTAATGTTTAGCAATGACATTTGTGATATTGATTAGCATAATTTTTGACATTTTAGGCTTGGGAAACTCAGAATTAGTAATCAAAATTAACTGTTCTAATTTTAAGTGGCTGAATTAGGTGTTCCTATAAAGCAAAGAAATTCACCTTATGTGAACAGAATTCCAAAATAGAAGCTCCAACTAATGGTTTAGGAAGCTGCGGCATCATTGGGATACCATGATCAATTCCTAATATGATTTTTTTTTTTTTTGAGACAGAGTCTCACTGTGTCGCTCTAGGTAGAGTGCTGTGGCATCACAGCTCACAGCAACCTCAAATTCTTGCCTCACCCTCCCAAGAAGCTGGAACTACAGGCACCGGCCACAACACCTGGATCTTTTTGTTGTTGTTGTCATTGCTGTTTGCCAGGCCAGGGATGGGTTCAAACCTGCCAGCCCCGGTGTATGTGGCCATCGCCCTAGTCACTGAGCTACAGAAGCCAAGCCAAATATGACTTTTTGAAGGGGAACACTCATGTGTATGTGTTTTTGCTTGAGTATTTGCTTATCAAAGAATTGAACTTCAGTGATTTGTAGTCATACTTAATAAAGTCATCTCAGAGTTCCACAACATCTTCCAAATTCCCTAAGGAATGGGTGAAGAAAGGCTTATGTTACTCCTAATCCCCATGTTCTAGTAAACTGAAACAGGGAGCAACTTATTTGGGATTTTAACTTAGATTACATTTATTATATCAGGATCAGTATTTTACCAGCTATGCTTTATTTCTTGTAGATAATAAATAACAAAAATATTTGCTCAATTTAATTTAATCATTTCACAATGTAAACATATATCAAACATCCTACTGTACCCAATATATAACATATACAATTATTATTTACTAGTTAAAAATAAACTTAATCCTAATTACCCTGAATAGATCATTATTTATCATTTACTTATGTCAAAATATCACATGTTCCCCATGGGTATATAAAATTATTATGTACCAATAAAAAATTCAAAAAAAAAAACCATTTTTTTTAATTTTCCAAGCATGCCTTTCCCACATGTGATTTAAATGATAATCCACCATAAACTAGATATCTTTCTTGTAAATAAGTACATGACCCATTTCCAGGGTTTATAAATTCACACAACTTACATGAACATGCCCTCTGGGGTCATTCGTCCAGCTTGAATTAAATAGGCTCCAAATCTAAACCCCGCTGCATAGGCAAAATATATGAAAGCGTGGCTGAATGCATAGCAGCTTCCAATGATCTGTGCTTTCTTCACGGTATTTCTGAAATGTATAAAATTTACCAAATAATGAGGCATGAATTATAGCAAGGTCAACTTAATAGATGTAGCATAATAAATATAGAGGACTTTGAAATGCCATAATTTAGTGGATATGCATTTTTCTAAGTGCTAAAGAGTTAATTTTTTTCTGCTATTGAGAATTATTTTAGAGAAGACAGTTAATATAACAATTTTCATTGTAGCTATAAACTATAGTTAGTGTAAGAAAGTTGCCTTTATATATTTTCAAATGAATGGACAGTCTATGAAAGGATAGCTAGTATAAGAGTTAAAGAGATTTGGTTTAGAGATGTTTAGAAATATTCTTTAACTTTCTATCATAATCTTGCATTAACAGTATAAATAGTGGAAATTAAAGAGTGGTAGCAACAACTAGCATGAGGCCCACAGAGTACAAAGCTATCTTTCTGATAAAGTAATACAAAGAGCATCGCTAAGCCAATGTGATAAAAAGGAATGGTTTAAAATTAAAAGGAGTACGCACATTTATTGTGTATATCTTTGTTTTAAAATGTAAACTATTTGGGAGGCTTAATGTAAAGGGCTGAACAATCTTCTTTTTTGAATATGTTACTTTCTCAATCTTCTTGAGGAGTTAAAATATTTTTCTTGGTTTTTTTTTGCTTGTTTGTTTGTTTTGTTTTGAGATAAGGTCTCAGTCTATTGCCCAGACTGGAGTGCAGTGGCATCATCCTAGCTCACTGGAACCTCAAACTCTTGGGCTCAAGTGATCCTCCTGCCTCAGCCTCCCAAACATCTGAGCTGATGACAAGGTATATGCCACCATGCCTTTTAAAATATTTATTCTAATAGTGCTTACTCTTGACTCCTTTTCCAATATCTTCTTGGTGAAATCACATGAGAAATTATGATATGACATTATTAGGAAAGATACCAGAGCAAATGAATCAATAGACAAACTGCTAGAGTCATTCAGTCATTTTCACCTTGGAGAACAAAACAGAGTCAATGGAATCAACATGAATCCACAGTCACCTGTGTTGAGTCTGAAGTGTCTCTTCATACATTTGCTCAAAGGCTTTTTCTCTTGTTAATGACACTATAGTATGCATATTCTCCACAGCTTCAGTTGCTATCTTATGAAATAGGACAATACAATATAGAGATAAAATTAGTAATGGTTAAACTTTTCCTGGTTGTTAATTTTAGTCCCTTAAACCCTGGGGATACGTTAAGTACATGAAGCCAATAAGTTTTCCTTACAAATATTTCTGGCTTCCTTCCCTTCCACCCCTGAAAAAAGATAGGAAAATGACACTTAAGTGTAATAAACATAAGGAAAAATTCTTCTACAAGTTTTAGTTCACTGATCTAAGTTTAGCCCCCTTCAAATTTTCATTAAATTTCAATTTAAATTGCTTCCACAGGTGAGGAAATCAAACATTAGTGACATTATGTTCACATGCAAAAGAGCTTTCTATAAATTATGAAATAATTCAAGTAAAAGGTATGAGAGAGAATCTAATAATTATTTTATTCCAGTACAGAATGCAAATAGCAACTAAAAAGGATGCAGGAACATTCCAGTAAGGTGACACAAGCTGGAATGTACTCTGTGTCATTCTGAAATTCTTTATAAGATAAAGCTATTTTTCATTTTGAAGTCTATGAACTTAAAAAGATACTTAATTAGGGTAGTGCCTGTGGCTGAAGGAGTAGGGTGCCGGCCCCATGTCCTGGAAGTGTCGGGTTCAAACCCGGCCCTGGCCAAAAACAGCAAAAAAAAAAATAAGAAAGATACTTAATTAAAATATGGTTACTGTCCCTTAATATTTATATACTTTTTAAAAATAATGCCTAATTACATGAGATTCAAAATGGAGGTTAGAATAATAACTTTTTAGATATGAGAACATATATGAGAAAGAGAAATTTTCTGTTTTCAAATTCTATTTGTAGGCTGGCAGGGTGGGCTCTGGACAGGTGAGACCTGGGTTTAGCATTATCTAGAGAACGACTTGGGCTGCAGGAAAAAAATAAATCTCTTGATTGTGGTCAGGATTCTTGGATTTTGCTCTTAATTTTGATGTTGAGTTGTTTTAAATTCTTTTTTTTTTTTTGAGGCAGAGTCTCACAATGTCACCCCTGGTTGGTAGAGCGCTGTTATGTCACAGCTCACAGCAGCCTCACACTCTTGGGCTTAAACGATTCTCTTGCCTCAGCCTCCCAACTAGCTGGGATCACAGGCACCAGCCACAATGCCTAGCTATTTTTTCTGTTGCAGTTGTCATTGTTGTTTAGCTGGCCCTGGCCAGGCTCGAACCTGCCAGCCTCCTTGTATGTGGCTGGAGCCCTACTCACTGAACAATGGGTGCCAAGCCTAAAATTCTTGCTAATTTCAAAATGAACTCAAAAAACCTCCATTTGTAACATATTCTATAGTATATAAAGAAAATGGGTGAAGGAAAAGAAATAAACCTTGCTGACCGTTTTGCACAATGAAGAGTATTATTACAGAACCTCAGGAAAAACTCTTTTAGAAAAACTAAAACAGCTACTTTAAGTCTGAAAAATAAAGCATTTGATGATTTGTCCAAATCTTCACATGCAACTGAAGAAAGACTCATATATTTTATTGGTCCATATTTTGAATTGTTGTTTGGGAAATTGACATATTCAAAGCCTTAGGGAAAGGTCTCAGATTGCCTGTTTGATTGGAGTTACTGATTGTAGAGTCTGAGGTTATTCCAGTGAGGGCACATATGAAACTAAAGGTCAGGATGAAAAAATAGGACATGTAAAATATAACTGATTGGGCCTTGTTAATTTACAAATTGTACAAATTATCACAAAGTTTGTGTCATATAGAGTGGGCTAAACAACTGTCCACTGTCTCTGAGGCAAATATTTGCTAAGTAGTTCAGTCTATAGAGCACAAGGCAAACATTCCAAGGGTCCTTATCTGCTGCAAGAAAGGCAGAAAGGTCCAAGGGTCAGGTAAACCTGATTATGGTGATGAGTAATGTGCTTGGCATCTCAGTTCATGAATATTCATGACATTTATACCCTGCAAGCTGAGATACAGTCACTATGATAGTGACTATAAGTGATATTAAAATCCTTTTTGTATTTGGAGGATGTTCACCAATGTGGTAAAGGTCATTGAAACTGTATCATGAGAGGAGCAGCTTAAAGAAGGGCCATCAGAAAATTCAGTATTTACCTAATTTAGCTTCTAAGAGACTGTCAGGAAAAGTAAGTGTTGGACCTTTATCAAGATGGAAGCCAAGAAGAGTAAGATAAAAGGTCACCAAAAAGGCTGGGAGAGGTGGCTCACGCCTGTAATCCTAGCACTCTGGGAGGCCAAGGTGAGTGGATTGCTTAAGCTCAGGAGTGGGAGACCAGCCTGAGCAACATTGAGACCCCATCTCTAAAAAATACCCAGGCGTTGTGGTGGGCACCTGTAGTCCCAGCTACTCAGGAGGCTGAGGCAAGAGGATCTATTAAGTCCAAGACTTTGAGGTTGCTGTGAGCTATGATGCCATAGCACTCTACTGAGGGTGACAAAGTGAGACTTTGCCTCAAAAAAAAAAAAGTCACTAAAACACAAAAACAAAACAAATCCTCCTTACTACCCAAGGCTATCGAAGGGTAGGCAGCCTGGAAAAGCGATGTACCACCTGCCGTTGGGGCAGGGGTTGGGGTAGGGGGGCAGTAGAAGATGTGTGGACACCTGACAGGATGTTGAATAAGGGACCTCTATTTCACATGAGTGGCTGGATCAAATGATGTTTCTTTTAATTCTTAGATGTTATGATTCTAATATGATTGATGCTAAGAAGCTTATACCTGTATGTCAAAGCATTTTCCAAATAATAGATTAAGTTGTTCATTTTGATCAGTATAGAAATGTCTTTAAAACCTTGTTTTAGTCGCTGTCAATTATTAGTCATTGCCTTGTATTCAGTAACTACTATGCTTCCTATTTGTTTTGAAAAATAAAATGCCCAGAAGAATTGCTCAAGAACGTTTAATTATTCAATGATCAGAGAAAGGGAATTAAAATCCTTTTTGTATTTGGAGGATGTTCACCAGTGTGGTAAAGGTCATTGAAACTGTATCACGAGAGGAGCAGCTTAAAGAAGGGCCATCAGAAAATTCATGATGTTAAAAATTCCCCCATAATAGGGTGACAGTATTAACGGTTGACATTAAGTGCTTACTGACTTCCAGGCACTGTTCTAAGTGTTTTGCTTAGAATAATACTAATAATGCTAAATAATCCTTACAGGTGAGAAAACTGAACTTTACAAAGGTTGACCAAACTTACTCATATTTGTTAGTGATAGAGTCTGGATTCTAACTCAGCCAATGTGAGTCAGAGCCTTCACTTTAAATCATGCACCATATTATTTTGTCTCCTAAACTGGTCTGTCTGTGTATATATATGTATATATATCACTTTCCAGTTTTTAAGAGATGAAGTTAACATATAATAAAGATGGGAGCTCTGATTATGTTTCTCTTACATGTTATGATGGTCATAAGAGTCTTTATTTTACCTTTCCAGCCCGCTGAAGTTCGTGCTTGTCCTTACTGGCAAATCCAGTCATTGTTGCGGTTTCAATCATCCCTGTCAGAGCGAGCACTGGAGCAATACTCAGAATCAGCAGTGTCATCTCCCATCCATATAGGAAAGAAATAATCACTGACAGCCCCATGTTAGTTGCATTTTGTGTTAAGACACCAATCCTCGAACCTGTTGCCTATAATCAGACATATTTTGGAGAAAGAATTTAGTTAACTTTAAATTTATAAGAATTTCTATTAAAGTTCTTTGCAAAACAAGGTAGACATTCTTTTTTTTTTTTTTTTTTGGCTTTATACTTAGGTTTATACTTTTAATTTATACTTAGAAATTAAGTAAGACATGGACAGAGGGTGCCAAAATGTATATGCATTGTAAGAAAGGAAACAACAATTAAATTTCTAATATTCAATATACACATGCAGTAGTCAAATGTGACTATTACAAATTTAACACATTTTTTCCCTTTCTTAAATTTTGTATAATTTTTTTTGTCACCCTCTGTATTTTAAAAATACCCTTGACTAAGAAATCATTTTGCTCCATTTTTCTGTCTATGTCCAAGATCGAGAGCTGGCCTTGAGGTTAATGGAGCCATAGGACAGAGGCCTGTATGGAAGGGGGACAGAAACAGACTATTCAAAATTGTATAGTACCTACTTAAGGGGAGATGTTTATGTTTATGCTGTTCTGAGAGCTCCCCTTAAATAGTTTTGAAGGATTTCACACCACAATCCTAGTTAAGTGTGTTGAAACCTAAAGTTATAGGATTTCTTTTGTCTTCTCAGTGATGGGTACACACCCACACTCTTCTTATTTCCTTTCACACAAACATGCAACAGTAGTAAAACAACACACATGTACACGCATGCACACAACCTACCTGTTCAACTCTAACTTATGGATAAGCTCTTGGTAATACAACTGATGTTTGAAAGTGGCTGAATCGTAGTTACTGTTAAAAAAACTAACGGCTGGCATGGTGCCTCATGCCTGTAATCCCAGCACTCTGGGAGGTGGAAGTGGGTGGATTGCTTGAGCTCAGGAGTTCAAGCCAGACTGAGCAAGAACAAGACCTCCATCTCTACTAAAAATGGAAAAACCAGCTGGGCATCGGGGCACATGTCTGTAGTCCTAGCTACTTGAGGGGCTGAGGCAAGAGGATTGTTCAAGCCCAAGAGTTTGAGGTTGCTGTTAGCTATGATGATGTTATAGCATTCTACCCAAGGAGACAGAGTCATAACAAACAAACAAAAAAGAGAAAGAAAAAGGAAAAAAAAACTAAAAAAAGAGCAAATCTTTACTTAAGTATTTTATACTCTTTAATACTAATAAAGTTATAGTCACATTTGCCATGAATTGTATTGTAAATACATATTTAATGATTAATAGCATGAAAGTACCAATTTTACACATAATCATAACAGACATGTATTTGAAATTTAAGTGTTTGGGAAAGATAGTTTGAGTTATGTATATACTTTCTTCTTTTTTTTTAGTTTGTTTCCTTTGTAGTTTTTGGCTGGGGCTGGGTTTGAACTTTGAGCCACAAGTGCTACCCATGCATACACTTTCTTTTTGAAAGTTTTGCAAAATCTATTCATGGACTGTAAAAAGAAAGAGAATGTTATATTTTAGCCTACATATTTTCTAAAATAGAATCTAATTCACCTTAAGCAACAAAGATGACTTGTTAATTTCTATTTTAATGGGAAAAATTTGCATTATTGAACCTCTAAAAATAAGGCTTTTGTCTATTTTTGTACACTTAACCTTTCACATCAATTCTTTCTTTCTTTCTTTCTTTCTTTCTTTCTTTCTTTCTTTCTTTCTTTCTTTCTTTCTTTCTTTCTTTCTTTCTTTCTTTCTTTCTTTCTTTCTTCCTTCCTTCCTTCCTTCCTTCCTTTCTTCCTTCCTTCCTCCCTCCCTCCCTCCCTCCTTCCTTTCCTTTCTTTCTTTCTTTCCTTCCTTTCTTTCCTTCCTTTCTTTCCTTCCTTTCCTTCCTTCCTTTCCTTCCTTCCTTCCCTTCCCCTTCCCCTTTTCCTTCCTTCCTTCCTTCCTTCCTTCCTTCCTTCCTTCCTTCCTTCCTTCCTTTCTTTCTTATAGATTCTCACTGTCACCCTTGGTAGAGTGCAGCGGCATCACAGCTCACAGCAACCTCAACTCTTGGGCTCAAATTATTTTCTTGCCTCAGCGTCCTGAGTAGCTGGAACTACAGGCACTTGCCACAACGCCTAGCTATTTTTTTTGTTTACTTTAGTTTACCAGAGCATGTGGCCAGTGCTCTCAACTGAGCTATGGGTGTCCAAACAATCCTTGGACTTCATCCAAGTTTTGTCAATTGCCTCAATATCTTTGATAGCAAGAAGATCTCCAACTCAGAATCCCATATATCATTTAGTTGTAAAGCTTTTTAGTTTTCTTCAATTTGGAATAAATTTTTGTTCTTACCCTGATGTTCCCAACCTTGACTCCTTTGAAGATTATAGGCCAATTATTTGGTAGAATGTCTCTCAGTTTTAGCCTTTCGGATATTTCCTTGCAATTTTGCATCGTTGGCAGGAACACCCTGGTAACGATGTTGTGTTCTTCTCATTGCATGGTATTCTGTGGCATACAATTTTGATTGGTCCTATTCCTGGTGTTGTTAAAATTAAGTAAAATGGTGTCTCCTAGGATTTTTACTATGAAGCTACTCTTTTTCCCTTTGTAGTTAATAAATATTTATTAATAAATTAATATTTTAGGTACCTTGAAGCTATGTCAATATTTAATTTCTCATAAAGTTTCAATTTATTTATTGCAATCTGAATTAATGGCTTTTTATTTTCTTTAGTGGTTTATAAGCTGTTACTATAATTGTTTATTTTGATACTCAAATTTTTCTAGATTTAGCCAGTGGGAGTCCCTTCATGTTGTCTTTGTTATGCTTTGACATGTCTCTATAGTTCTTTGAATATATCCTTACTTTCTGACATAAAAAGACTTTCCAAGTTCATCCTGCGCTATCTCTACCTTACTGCTGAAATCAACCATTTCTGTAAAGATTTCTGGTTTCTTAGAGGGGAGAATATTATTTAGCAGTCCGAATATGGTGCTAGTTTGTGCTTATTATTATTGGAATGCCAGTGGACAGAACTAGGGAATGTGTGTGTGTATGTATTGATAGGTATGTGCACACATTTATATCAACATTTATTTTTTTATCTAGGTAGATTTCTTGAGAAACATGAGTCATGTCAATACCTCCAATTGCAACCTAGAACCACAAGGTTATTTCCAGTGTTCTCCCTTTCCATATTTCTTATACCTTCTTCACAAGTGAGTAGCCTGGCTCCCATTTTCTTTCTTTTTTTTTTTTTTGCTGTTTTTGGCCAAGGCCAGGTTTGAACTTACCACCTCTGGTATATGGGGCTGGTGCCCTACTCCTTTGAGCCACAGGCACTGCCCCTCCCATTTTCTTTAATAGGTTGATTTGCATGATTGATTAATCTGTGTGTAACGAATTTATTCTCAGGGCCTCTGCCTCTCCGCTGCATGGACACCTTCCTTACCCTGCTGGGGTTCTGCTTCCCCACATTGGCTGCCACCACCCAGGATGTCACCATTTCTGGGCTCCAAAACCCAGCCCTCTCATTCCCCACACTGATGGACGGTCAGCACTGTTAGCCACTATCATAGTAGTGTTGAATTGAACAATTAAGCATATTTATTAAAGTGCATTTCTTTGGATATATTATCTGTCGTTCCTTTTTTTGTACTTTATAAATTGGTTTCATTGAGTAAAGATCTAAAGAAAGAATATCAAAATTCAAAAGGAGCTGGAAACATAATGCTATAAAGTAAGATAAAAGAAATTCTAAAACAAGCCTTCAAATAAGTAGGATTATATTTGTAACTGTTTTATAAGAAGTACATGTTTTATGGGCTATCTTTTAGTGGGATACATGATACTTAAAAAATAAACTGAAATGTCAAGTTCCTTTAGTGGTGGGATGAAAAGATTGAGGACCTCTATTTATTTAGAAACAGAACTATTATAAACCACACTTTAAAAAATATATTTTGTGCTTATCATGAAAACATGATCATTAGAAGAAGTTTAGATAATGTTAAAATTTGTATCCTTCCTGACATAAATACTCACACACATTTAATTTAGGAGTATTGTGTGTATGCAGTTTTGTATCTTGATTTTATTCCTTTACATTATACTATACATACATTCAAAGAAAGCACAAAGATATATATAATATATATGTATATATATATACATACACACATACATATAAATGTACACACACACATATATATGTATATGAATTTGAAATTAAAAACGGAAAGTCATGATTAAATCTTTAGATTACAATTTTTTATAAAATATCCGCTGTGCCTAAGGTATTATGCTAGACATGGGGAATATAACCTAGATGAGAAAATTACAATAAATATGGAAAAATGGCTAACATAAGAAAATGAATGTAAGGAAACTTTGTATGCAATTGTGGAAATAAAATTCTATATGGCAAGATTTCTGCTTCTGGCAAAGAGGAAATAACAGGGATTTAGCCTTCCATTTAAAATAAAGAAACAAACAAAAAGTAGACAAAATACATCAACCAGTGGCTTTTGGCTCAGCGCCTATAGCTGAAGCAGTTAGGGCCCCAGCCACATACACTGGAGCTGGCATGGTTGAATCCAGCCTGGGCTCGCCAAACAACAATGACAACTGCAATCAAAAGATAGTGGGGCATTGTGGCGGGCACCTGTAGTCCCAGCTACTTGGGAGACTGAGGCAAGAGAATCGCCTGAGCCCCAGAGTTTGAGGTTGCTGTGAGCTGTGATGCCACAGCACTCTACCCAGGGTGACAGCCTGAGACTATGTCTCCAAAAAATAAAAATAAAAATCAGTGGTTTTCAAGACAAAAGGCAAACCAAGGGCAGAAATGACAAAAAGGTGAGCCTGTGATTGCCCCAGCTCACTCCCTCAAAAGACATTCCAGATCGCAGTGTAGAGAGCAAACTGGAGTTGAGCCCAATTGACTCTCTGAGTTAGATAGAGGAAGCTGAGGATCTGAGGATTCTAAGTCAGATGGAGTCTGTAGCACTGATGCCAGAGAAGAGAGAGGTACACAGAAAGATGAACTGGGATATCTGCAGAACAGCTTTCTTGAGTATTTAGCTGAGCAATGCATTCAAGTGAGACCTGGGAATAATTCGTGGTCACTCCAGCCAAACCAGAAACCTTATAATTCACAGGGGATTATGTAGCTATGTAGAAAGGGCCTTGCCTTCCTGCCTAAAATCCCTTAAAGTCAAGACCCAAAAGGATCAAATGGCTCCCAGGTAATCTAATGGCAACCCAGAACAAAACTCAAGAATATTTAAGGAAATATAAAAATATGTGGCACCAAATATGTCAAATTCATAATGTGTACCATTCAGTTAAAAATTACCAGGTATGCAAAAAGTACCAAAATATGACACATGATAAAGATAAAAAATTAAACAACTGAAACAAAGTCAAAAATAACAAAATGTTAGACATGTCATATTATTTAACTTATGTGTAGAATCTAAAAAAGTCAAACTCACAGAAACAGAGAAGTAAAATGGTGGTTATCCTAAGCTGGGCATTGGAGGGAATGGGAACATGTTGGTCAGAGGACACAAAATTTCAGTTAGAAAAGAGAAATAACCCCATTGTACTTCATGGTGACCAGAGTTAATGATAATATACTGTATACTTGGATGTATTTTAAAAGTTATCACTGTAGAAAAAATATGTATATGAAGTAATATATATGTTAAATAGCTTGATTTATCCATTTCATAATGTATAGATATGCATACATTAAAATGTTATTTGTATACATTTATACAAATTATACAATTTCTACTTGTCAATTAAAAAAGTTATTATCAATGTATACCATATATTCAGAAAGTTAAAAGATAAGGAAGATAGATATAAAAAGACCTTATGTCAAATTCTAGAAACAGAAAACATAATGTCTGAGATCAAAAATATAAAAGATCAATAGCAGATTCAACACTGGAGAAGAAAAAATGTCATTGGTTTTGAAGACATAGCAATAGAAACTTTTCAAAATAAATGCAGGGAAAAAAATAAACAAAGCATTGGTGAGCTATACTGCAACTGCAAGCAATCTAATATATGTGTAGTTTGAGTTCCTAAAAGAGATGAAAGAGACTAGGGAGATAGAAGAAAAATTGAATAAATAATGCCAATACCAAATTTGGTGAAAACTATAAGCCCATGAATCAAAGAATTTCAATGGACTCCAAACATAAGAAATAAGAAACTATATTAAAGCTCATCACAATCAAATTTCAAAGTTAGTGATACAGAGAAAGATCTTAAAAGCTGCCAACAGAAAAAAAATCTAGAGAGGAAAAAAGATAAGAATAATGACAGATTCCTCATTCAAAACATTGCAAGCTGTGCACCGGCTGTGCATGGTGGCTCACTCTGGGAGACTGAGGTGGGTGGATTGCTTGAGCGCAAGAGTTTGAGACCAGTTTAAGCAAGAATGAGAACCCATTTCTACTAAAAATAGAAAAACTAGCTGAGTGTTGTTGGAGCACACTTTTAATTCCACCTACTTGGGAGGCTGACGCAAGAGAGTTGCTTGAGCCTAAGAGTTTGAGGTTGCTGTGATGCCACAGCACTCTATCCAGGGCATCAGAATGAGACTATGTCTCAAAAAAAAAAAACCAACCAAAGAAAGAACTCCCTCACCAAACAAAAACATTGCAAGCAAGAAGACAGTAGAGCAATATCTTTAATAATAGGGCAGTACCTGTGGCTCAGTGGGTAGGATGCCAGCCCCATATACTGAGGGTGGTGGTTTCAAACCCGATCCCAGCCAAAAGGCAACAAAAAATAGCCAGGCATTGTGGTGGTGTCCGTAGTCCCAGCTATTTGGGAGGCTGAGGCAGGAGAATTGCCTAAGCCCAGGAGTTGGAAGTTGCTGTGAGCTGTGATGCCACTGCACTCTACCAAGGGCGATAAGAGGAGACTCTGTCTCTAAATATATATATATACACAAAATGTTTACAACGGAGTATACATATATATATATATATTTAATTAATAAAAGAAAAAACAGGTTAGGCACCCATATCTAAGTGGTTAGGGTGCCAGCCACATGATCCAGGGCTGGTGGGTTCAAACACAGCCCAGGCCTGCTAAACAAACAAACAATAAAAATAAAAAATTAACCAGGCATTGTGGCAGGCACCTGTAGTCCCAGCTGAGGCAAGAGAATTGCTTGAGCCCAAGAGTTTGAGGTTGCTGTGAGCTATGACACCACTGCACTCTACGGAGGGTGACAAAGTGAGACTCTGACCCAATTAAAACAAATAAATAAATAAAAGAAAAAACAACCTGTCAACCTCGAATTCTATACCCAGTGGAAATATGTTTCAAAAATGAAGGTGAAATAAAGATTTTTCAGGCATTCACAAGCTGAAAAATTAATCACCATCAGACCTGCACTATGTGAAGTGTGAAAGAAGACATGGAGGAAGAAGGAAACGTGTGTCTAGAGGAAGGAATGAAAAGGGCAGAAATGTTAACTACACGAATAAATAGGTAAGACTTTTTGTATTTATGTGAAATCCTTGACACAGATGATTGCTAAACAAAATACTTACAACGGAGTGTTTAGTTTATTATTATATGTAGAAAGAAACCGTATAACAACAACATCAAAAGACTGAAAAGGGAAAATGGAAGTGCTCTACTGTTGTAAGTTTCTTACCCTTTAGTTGGCATGGCATGCCACTCAAAGGTAGATTCTAATAAGTTAAGGATATATACTATAAACCCTAAGGTAACAACTCAAAAAATAATAGAATTACAGCTAGTAATATCAACTTTCTTCCTCCCCCTAAAAAGAGATAAAATGGAATAATAAAGAATTTTAATCCAAAAAAGGGCAGAAAAGTAGGAAAATTGTGCAAAGAACACATGTGATAGAAAACAAATAGCTAAATGAGAAGTTTAAATCTAATCGTATTGATGATCACATTAATTAAAAATGGTCTGGATACCCCAATTGAAAGAGACTTATATGTTGTCTATAAGAATTGGACTAAATACAAAGACACAAATAAAATAAAGGTATATTATGTTATAAGGGCATATCCATTTGGAATTTTTCTTGTGTGTTTCCTTATTGCATGTATCAAAAAGCTAAACTATGGCTCACAGCCCAAATGTTACCCTCTACCTGTTTTTGTATTGTTGATAAATTAAGAATTGTTTTTATATTTTAAATGGTTGGAAAAAATCAAGAGAAGAATATTTTGTGTTAAATGAAAATTGTATACAATTCAAATTTCAGGGTTTATAAATGAATTTTTATTGGGACACAATCATGCCCACATGTTGACCTATTGTTTATGGTTGGAACGGAGTAGTTGTTAGAGAAACCATTTTCTCCTTAGTGATAACTTTGCACTGCTGCTTGGTATGCTGCAAATCTCAGTAATGCAGTTATAATTTGACAGCATGTATATGTCATACATATTGCTGTCATACAGGGTGCCATTTTATCCTTTTATTTAATTTTATTTACAAATTACCATTGCATACCCATCATTTCGAACAAGAAAGAAAGAAAAAAGCAAACTTTGAATATCATACTTTTAGGGCACAGTGGACTCTGAATTACTTTGTATTCTAATTTGATGCCACAGAATTGTGTTTCTGATGCCACAATACTATATAGTGCTAAAAATATAAAATATGTCAATATTACCGGACTGAGCATTTATTTTAACATTTCCCAGTCAGAGGAAAGCAACATTCAGAAAAATGAGAAAATGTAATGTAATTTATCTTATCTTAGCAAAATTTATTCATACAACTAAAATGTAAAAATGAAGTTAAAACCAAAGTAAGTTCCTAAGTGGCACATTTATTAGCCAAGCAAAGAAAGTAATTTATGGATAATGAGATAATTAAGTCATGCTTGCAGCAGTGGAAGAAATGTGTTTAGACTGTTTAACTGATAGAAGACCATCATACATTTGGTAAGCACAGTTGTTCAGAGTTGTCAACATTGAGGGCAACATCAATAGTTAATTGAAAAAAAACAGGTAGATTATTTCAAGTAGTTTTCCATCTTTCCTGATGAGTTGATATAAATTATTCATACTGCTCAGTTGTTGGTTATTTGAGGAGCCAATGCTGAGTTTGATGTGACTGAAAAGTTAGACAATGTGAATACTCTCTGTGGAATAATTACAGGTGAGAATATTTTTAAAGAAATTGAGGGCAAAAATACTAACCTGAAGTGGAATATGCTAGGATGTATTGTTTTTTTGTTTCATTTTCTTTTGTTTGTTTTTGGAGACAGAGTCTCGAGCTGTTGCCCTGGGTAGAGTGCTGTGGCATCACAGCTCACAGCAACCTCAAACTCTTGGGCTTAAGCGATTCTCTTGCCTCAGCCTCCCGAGTAGGGACTACAGGCGCCCGCCACAACACCCGGCTAGTTTTTTTATTGCAGCCTCAGTGTATGTGGCTGGTGCCCTACCCACTGAGTGACGGGCACCGCCTGCTAATATGTATTGTAATTGATGGTGGTAAAAAGATTTGTAGAGCAGAAAAAAAGCCTTACTTGGACAAATTTATAAAACTTGTGAAAATATTTGGTGTTTAAAGCCTATGGTTATTCATTTTTAAAAAAAATCAGCATGTGCTTTATAGAAATAATTGAATTTGTCCTGTATTATTTGACAAGCAGTGTCCATGATCAAAGTTCATTTGTTCTTGTAGACTTAAATTTCTTTGTTTCTGTCAAAAAGGCAAGTTTCTGACTTGTCTTTCCATACAACAGTTCGATGATTTAGTAGTGGTGAAATTTTATTGCAATATTTTGAGTTCAGGGCCAAGACTGATTTTTTTTTTTCACCAGAAGAACCACCCTTAATCACTATTATCTAGTACTAATGGGTTCAGAAATTAGCTTTTGAAGTAGACTTGATAATCTTTCTTAACTAATTCAAGCTAAAACTTCCAGGCAAACCAGCAGTTTGTATGCCAGTCATATACTGTGGCAATTTCAATGATTACTAACATTGTTTGAATCAAAATAAGTTCAAACTGTTTTATATACTTCCCATATCAAACATTTAAATCAAGAAATGAAGTCACCACTGTCCAGGTAATATAATGTTCTAATTCTAACTAATCAAGTTACTGGGCTCTTGGAATTAATAAATGAAATAAATTTTTATGATTTCTTGGGGCAATGTAATTACAGCTATGATGGGGAGAGTTCTTGACACCAGCACTAGATGTGTCAGTGGTATATCAAGTATACACTATGGTGTTAGGAACACATTTTCTCATGGACAAAAATGAGGTAAAACTTTTGGTTATTGGAAAGGGGTTCCTAAAATATACAGAAATAATAATACCTTGCAATTGTGCAGAATCTAGTATCTAAAAGAATCTACTATGACCTTTATCTTAATAAAACTACATACTACACAGAAAATAGTCTGTTGACAGATGTACTGGCAATAAGTCATTCCCTTGGGGTAAAACAATACCAGTTAAATTGGCTGTATTCAGTCAGCTATTCTAGGAATCATGTTGTCCTATGACTCTATTTCACTAACATGTTTTTATCATGACTCTCAAAGTATCAGAGCTTCTAAAAATGGCCAGTGGGATATCTTTTTTTTTCATTAGTTAAAGGTTTCAACCCCAAATCTATTGTTATTAAAGATCTGTTTTACAAATGTTCACTCAAATACATTTGATAAAATGTAACTGAAATTATACAAACAACAATGAGTACAGAATCATTTCCAGACGCACACATGACTCCAAATTGTTAAACATCATTTTGACTAAGATCTTATTTTCTGGGAAGGAAAACCAAAACTGAACTTCTTTTCGTACAACTCTTAAGTATGTCTGCTTTCATCTTATCTTTTCTTTTCTTACAATTTAATTCTTAACTCTTTTCTTTAATGCATTCTTGGTATCTTCTGTAGTCCTCTAGTTATCCTATTATATGTGTCAAATCTTTTTTTATTTTTGATTAAAAATACCAGAACTGAAAGCCTTCCTTTTAAGTTTTCATTGAGTTATCTGTTTCAATGAGACTTACCTGTCTCCTCAATCATAAGGTCCTCTCAATACAGCTCACATATACACACAGACGTGCACCTGTACACCGGTGCACACCACAAATATACACCGTAAATACACACATTTAAAAATAAAGACAATATACATACTCCTTGAATTTGTGCTACATCTATAGCTAATATTGTTGTCAAGGCTCCTGTGCTGTTTTCCTTATCATCAAACCAGGCGATATCCTAGAGAAAAAAGGAATTAACATATAGTTGTCAAAAGCACTCTTCTTTGACTTGAGATTTTGCTATAGTAAGTCAGAAGGCGTTTACCTGCTTCCTACTCAGAAATACTTAATTTTTGCAAGTACTAGGCATCAAATGACTTTTTGTTTCTTATTTCATAAAGATCTATACTTAGATATAAACTGAAGAGCTTAAGTCCAATAGCTTGGACTCATTACCATGTTACAATATTATACAATAATCAATTAAAAAATTATCGCTTTGAACCATCAAGTAATTTATGATTTTACACAAGTAATCCAGATAGCAGACTCTATTCAAAAAGTAAAGCAATGCATAGCACAATTTAGAGATATTTTCAAAGCTTTCTACCCAAACTGACTAATGATAAAAAGTCTATCTCCTTCTCTTTCAGAGCCCATAAGTAAGATTTTCTCTGACACTTTACATTACCCTCCTAGAGCTTACAAGCACTGGACAGTGTGAAAGGCTAAAAAGGCAGAAGTCTGTAAATCCCTACAGCTAAGAAACATGCAATCTAAAGGAGACAGGTCAGAAATTCAAGCAATAAAAGCATAATGTAATAACCAATTTTATTTTCAACAGCAAATGGAGATAGCATGTTTTAGTCCTTTTCGACCTCAGGAATTAATTCAATTCCTTTTATTGGCCATTGAATGTTTCCTCCCACTCACTCAAACTACTTGTTATCTCTTGTAGATTAAAACCATGTGGAGACTATCTCTGAAATATGGTTTATCTTTAGTGAGTAAAGAACAAAAAATCTGTTGGTTTACTGCAACCCAGTGAGGGTCTGAGACCGAGGTTACAAGTTGGTGTCAACTAAGAAAACAAAAGTGTAACAGATTGAGGGCTGTGCAATAATCATGCACAGTGGGTACAATCACAGCATGACACCACCATTCTCAGCCACTGCATGGGGAAGGGGTCCCAGTGGGTTTAGGGTTCTGATGTCTAAAGAGCATCCTACAGAGACCACAGTCTATACCGTATAGTATCCACTTTGAAAGCACAACCCCAGCCAAGAGCCTAACAAACTAGGAACATTCAACAGCAATGATAATAACTACCGCACCTTTGAACTAGAAGACATAACCTGCTTTTATTGTATATTCCTCCCTCCAGAATTAAGATATGCTCTACGTTCTCTAACTGCTTCTACATGTCAACGCAACATAGAATGGAGATACGAAAAAGTTTTACATACAGTATGAAGTAAAAAATGTAGAAAAAGGCCAGGCGTGGTGGCTCATGCCTGAAATCCCAGCACTTGGGAGACTAAGGTGGGTGGATTGCCTGAGTGCACGGGTTCGAGACCAGCAATGAATTATTTACAACTACTGAAGTCAGCAACAATTAGAACATTCTTTTCAACTGAAAATACCTCAACTAATTATTATTGAATAATAATTCAATTTATTATTGAATATTACTTTCCTGATTCCATAATAACCTGCTATAACACACAATGTTTAGGTATATATGTGACTAGTCTTAGTCATTGTCTGATGTTCAATCAGCAAAATGACTAAAATGGCTTTTCAGCAAGCCAGCAATTGTGCACAGGGCCAGTTTTCCAACATAGGCAATATACATGTACTAAAATATTTAGCAGAGTTTCTGGAACTTAGCTGGTGTTCAGTAAAAATCAGCTTGCTTCCCTTCTTCCTGATGACAATATAAGTAAGGATAGCAGGCTTTTTGATGCTTATAGACCCATTTCCTTTTTCAGCCAAGAATGCTACTTGAAACAAAAATACACTGACACTCTGAAGAGTGCTTGGCATCTTTTCTCTCATTTAATCATCATAGCGACTTTGTAAGGTCGATACAATGATTACCTACATTTTGCAAGGGAGAAAACTAAGGTACTGGGAGGTTCAGTAACTTGCTCAAGGCCAGACAGTTGGCAAGTGCTGAGGTTGGAATTTGAACCTCAGCACCCAGCAGCCTTATGTTTAATAAATTATCTTATTCTGCCTCCCGTCTAAATGAAGCATTATAGTTGTTCTGGTGTCGTTGCCTCAGACCCGTTTGGAAGTAGCTTAGGTACTTTTGAGGACCTTTAGCAATCACCATCAACGCTATACCATGTTATGATTTACAGATCCCCAAAAGAAGCTCTAGCCAATCCGATTTAGAGGGAAATGGGAAACACTAAACTTCATATTTGTTCCAAAACTCAATTGCTCTATAGGTCAATATTTATTATTAAGAAATACAAGCTTAGTTTTAAAACACAGCAAGCAATGAATTATTTACAACTACTGAAGTCAGCAACAATTAGAACATTCTTTTCTACTGAAAAGATCTCAACTAATCATATAAAATATAGATTTTATACCAATAAAAGGACTTCACCTGATTCTATAAATACCCTTCTACTTAAAATCAAGTTTCAAAAGGATTATAAAAAGCACTGCCAGCCTCAGCATGCTTGTTAAGGCTGAAAAAGTCTTATCTTAGGACAAAAATAGGAGTTAGGTAAAACTATACATTAGGAGTTTCTCCTACTATAGAAGAAGCAAGATTGTTGGGACACTTACAAAAAAGGCCAAATACTACTGTTTTCTTCCAATTTTAAAAACCAAAGATAAGCAAAAAGAATGCTGAAATGGAAAACAAACAATATCCTGAAAAAGACTGAGTTGAATTTGCTGGGCAATGTAATAACATCTGCTAAAAAGCATGGAGATTCTATGTGTGTGTATGCAGTTTTATGCAGTTCAGAGTCAATGGCTGATTCGTTGAAACATTCTTACTAACAGAGGCTCCTTTATCCAAGAATGTTACTCTCCTGGTCTTCAGATGGCTGATGCTAGGCAGAGGATTAATATCCAGTATTAACCATCAAAATATTAGCCTCATGCCCAGGAATGGATTAACAATCTGTGGTATTATGTACACTATGGAATACTATTCAGCCATTAAAAAAATGGAGCGTTTACTGCCTTTGTATTAACCTGGATGGAAGTGGAACACATTATTCTTAGTAAAGCATCACAAGAATGGAGAAGCATGACTCCCATGTACTCAATTTTGATATGAGGACAATTAATGACAATTAATGACACGGTGGGGGTGGGGGAAGGGGAGAGCAGAGAGAGAAAGAAGGAAGGAGGGGTGGGGAAAGGAGGAGCAGAGAGAGGGAAGGAGCGAGGGGGGTGGGGTCTTGGTGTGTGCCACACCTTTTGGGGGCAAAACATGATCGTAAGAGGGACTTTACCTAACAAATGCAATTAATGTAACCTGGTTTTCTTATACCCTCAATGAATCCCCAACAATAAAAAATAAATAAAAAAAAATATTAGCCTCGTGACCTTGAGATTCTTCCTTTAAAAGCATTCTATGAACAGAGTGCTGTGAAGTTCAAAGTAATACTTGGAAAAATTAAACTGTATACTCTTTTGTATAAAAATATCCAGACATATAAAAAACAATTTCAAAAATTCCTATAATTTAAAATAAATATTTTTGAATAGGGAACAAATATAAATTCATTTAGAAAAACAGAAATGAGCAGTAATTGTCAACAAGTGTGAAATGTAACATTAAGTTTCACCTTATTTCTTAAATGGTATAAAGACAAAATGTTCCTAAATAAAAAAATAATAATAATCCATTTAACCTAAGAGATTTGTATGGGCATCAAATTGATTTATGATCCCTAAAGTAGACTCTTATTTTTCTGGATTAAGGAGTGTCTTTGAAAATGGAACAAAAGTCAATGACAGGAACTTTCTGAACAGGGGTGTAAAGAATTCTTCAGAGAATCTGGTTGCTACAGGACAGTCCAACTTGCCTCACTGCATTTTGTACCTGTAGTTCCTTAAGAGTTCAAAGGCTAAGGAATTATGTTACATGGTGGCCCTCAGAGTACTACAGAGTACTATTCCTAAAAGTCGTAAAAGTTGAAAACTGGTTTTGATGACTCAGTTGAAGTGACAGTAACTATTTCTGAAAAGAAATTACCTTGGCAGGAAGTTATTTGTTCCTGCCCCATAAGCTTTGGTGACAGAAAGTGAGGTGAAGGGCTCCAAATGATTACTGGCTTTCAGGGTAATCCAATACACTGCAGCTTCATGAAAGACTTACAGAGGTGCCAATTGGAGACATTTCTTCCATTTGCCCCCAAGACTCTCTTCTCAAGATTACTGCTTGATCCACCTATTTTTAGTTATTTCACAGATGTGAGCGATCACTGGATGAGGCATGCAGCCCTGGCAGCTAGACTGATGCTATCTGAGTTCAGGACTCTTCCCAGGAGAGTACAGAGATTGGCCACTTCATGTGCAGTGGTATCTCACATGCTGTCTGGGTTGGGGGGCACACTTTGAATCAGTTTGTGCAAAAAAACCAGGATATAAACAAAACACATGTACCCCCCTTTATTCTGAAAATAAATACATAAACAACAAATAAATAAGATGTGTGGAGCGGACAAGCTTGAGCTATGCTGGTGGATGAGAACTAAAGATATCAACAGTTCCTTTTCAAATATCTTCTCAAGATATTGTAGCTCTTGCCTCTCCTTTTTGGTTTTGATTTGGTCTTCCATTCTGATTCTGGAATATTACATTATTCATTACAATAAAGATTTGTCAAGAAGAATGCAAGAAATAAAAGTAGGGGCTAAATCCTTGTTTCCTGTATTTTTGAATATCACACAATTTTTTTCTATTGGAAAAATGTACTGTGAGAATTCTGATGTCAGATTTTTGCTGCTCAGAACAAAAACAGCATGCTTTTAAATGATCAAAAGGAAAGATTATGTCAGAAATTGACTTGAGATATAACTAAAAGCTGGAATGTTTTGCAACAAATTTTAAATAAAATAGGAAAATAATCAGTTAAACACTGACCTGATATAACATGGCTTTAAACGCCAAGTGTCTTAACCGCATGGTTAAGATTTCCCCTGCTCTGCCAAAAAATAAGCCCTGGAAAACAAATAAACAAAAAGACATTTATTCTTAACTCTTTTTTCTATTTAATTGTAACATTTAATTATTATATTTTAAAATCAAATAGAGAGGACATCAACAAGTTATACCCTGGGTTGTTTAATTTATTAAAAGCTTACCTGCATCAAATAACTGACAAAGCAAATAATACCCAAAATCACAAATATCATGGAATAAATTTCTGCATCATGCTTTAATGTGGTTTTATTATTATCTTCAAACATCTGAAAAGAAATAGATTTTTTTTTATCAGGTGTTTGCAGGAAAATATAAAAGAAATTTAAAGAACCCTAAAATATCAGGATTTGAAAAAATACATTTCAACATAAAAATAAAGCTACATATACATTTCTGGAGGAAAAAGCATACTATTATTCTATTATTGGCAATTCATCACACATGATAAAAATAATTTGCTTTTAATTCTCTTACTTAAATTATGTAAGAATGAGATCAGACAAATGAATCCTCTATCTGCTATTATCACAATATATTTTCAAAGAAACCACCAGTTTTTAAAAATTATTATTTCTAATAATTTTGATAACTCAAGTTCTTCTATTTAAATAGTACCTGTAATATGAGAACTTTATATTTGCCCCAGAAATCATTCCTAAAATTAGTAATTATATATATTGACGTTCATCTTGACAAAGTGTAGCTGTACAAATCAGAGAGATTGAATTTATAGGTTAGAACTTTAGCAAAGACAGAAGATTTAACATGGATCTAGTGAGATCCTTGCACCCACTAACTCTCTTGGTTCCATTAGCACAATCCCAAACTCTTGCTATTTCCTCTCTTTGAGCTGTCTGGCAATAAATTGCCATTGTTCCAACTAGTTGAAAGGAGAGGAGTTGTATTTGTCTATTTTATTGCTTCAGTGCTTTGGAATGCTGATGCAGCACTGGAGTCAAAATAAGAGGACAAAGCAATTTCTTTACTGATTGCCTAGTCACCAAGGCCCAGCGGAACACTTCGCAGTAGAGGCTGGCTTATCTCCTGAGAACCTTGCTATCAAGGATCTCACATGAGGGGTGATCCACTAAAACTCCCAATTTCCCCCTTGTGGATCAGAGTGCAACAAGCTTGCTGTCTCAGATTATACTTTCTTTAAATTAGTAAAAATATTAGCAAATTAGTTTTACTTACAGTTACAATTTTTGCAAAGATGATGGAAAATACTGGATGGACGGTTCCATTTAGAATAGAAGCTAATGTCCCCAGAAGCACAAAGGGCCATTCAGACTTGTTTAACTTAAAAATTTTTAATAGAGAAACTTCAGGAAGACTTGTCTAAAAATAAGATACATTGGTTAAAATTGCCAGTTTGTGAGCCTAATGGAACCTAGGGAAGTTAGCTAATCATAAATAGAACTATAATGTAAAATATCAAATATAACAGATAGTGTATAAAGTATAATTTTTCTTAGGAAAAAATTCACCATCCATTTTACTAATGATGACCTTTAAGCATAAAATAAAGCAAGCTTGCCCAGAAGTGACTATTTGTGCAATATCACCTTTGGGCATTTCATTCAGTTGCTATCATTAAGCAAAAATTAGCTCACATCTCCACTAGCTAAGAATCACAGGGGAGAAAATAGCATGTTTTTATTTACCCTTGTTAGACTTGATGGAATAACATACTCTAGAACAGGACAAAATTGAGGTAAGAACTAAGCAGAGAAAGAGCAAAAAGCCAAAGTTTTGCTAAGATTTTAACCCTGAAAGTTTTACAATTTCATGATTTATTTACAAAATGTTTTTTCCTAACATGTTGGCTAAAAATTTATTTTTTTGGGGGGGGGTTTATTTATAAGTAGCATATGGCAGTATCTCAGTTTTCAAGAGGAATGATATCAGTTCCTATTTTACAAGATTTCTAAAATTAAGCTTCACTCAGTACATTTGCAATTCTGAGTATTTGTAGACAATGAACACCCAGTAACTGTTAGCAGCCATTGCTTTGCTGATATTATTAGAAAATATTTTATTGCACAAAATCTTGGTTTTATACACAGAAAGCACAATGCAAGCCGTCATTCTGGTATCTCTGTCCTTCTGAGGACATATGGAGGATGCCAAGGGGAGGCAGTGGTCCCAGTGGTCAGAAGATAAATGATATGATAACAATCTTACCTGGGATGTGTAGTGGATTCATTTCAGAAAGTTTTAAAATCTTGTGAATAGCGTTGAGTGAATATTTTTACATAAGAAAGTAGATAGTGAGCTGTTTGGTGTTTCATACCAAAACTTCCTCATAAAAGTAATGACAATTGTGAACCCAATAACCACAGAATTCCTCAAGGAAGACTCTAAAATTGTAATTCTCGTTCTAATCTTAGTCTGGTCCCTACTAGGCAAAACTGTGGTTAGGACAATACAACTTTTAAAATTTTCAAGCCTCCATGGCTTTAGATGGCTCAAGCCACAATGATATTGGGTTACTTAACAACTTGACTATATCTATCATTTTCTCAGCTGCAGTTTTCTGAAGTTCATCATTTTAAAAGGCAGGCGTGGTGGCTCATGCCTGTAATCCCAGCACTTGGAAGGCAGAGGTGGGTGGACCGCCTGAGCGAGGACAAGACCTTGGCTTTAAAAACAGGTAGGTGTTGTGGCAGGCGCTTATAGTCCCAGCTACTTGGGAGGCTGAGGCAAGAGAATCAATCGCTTAAGCCCAGGAATTTGAGTTTGCTGTGAGCTGTGACGTCACGACATTCTACTGAGGGTGACAAAATGAGACTCTGTCTCAAAAAACAAACAAACAAAATTAAAAGGCATCACCTTTCAATTAGATCACTGTCCAAAAGAATATACAGAAATTTTAGAAGTTGTATACCAACTCTTTTTTTTTTAGCACTGAGTATGGAGCTAAATGCTTTACAAAACTACTTAATTTTGTGATAAAACTAAAGTTTAGCTCGTCTGGGATGCCAGTACATTACAGAGCCAGACTATGCAGATGATACTTTGTTTCTATAAGATAATGTATATTACCTAGACCATTTAAGAATGTCTTTTGCCATCAGCAAAATACATAATTGCAGATTAAAATATGATATGATTTAAAATGTATTATCAAGATAGAAAAGAATAAAATACAGAGAAAATGAAAAATATCAGTGAAATCATGAAATATGCTATGCTACCTGAGTATGTTACAGGTTATATTTATTTTAAGATAAGGTGATTAAAAATATGAAATTTTAGACATTCCATAAAGAGATTCAAAAGAATTTTTTTTTTAATAATTTTATTGAATCATAATTATGTACATTGGTGCAATCACAGGGCACGATTCATATACATTCAGAAATATTTTGATCATACTGTTACAGATATCCTTCATGGCATTTCCTTGATCACTATATAA
>CAUYON010131546.1:0-10756 GCA_963573935.1 Arctocebus calabarensis
AAGTTTCTGGCCAGAATTGTCTGTACCATTTCCTCACTTCTGATTTATTGATTTGTCTACTCATTGCAGTCTGCCTCTGCCTCCATTTCTCCATCAAACTGCTTTCATCCAGATCATCAAACATCCTGCTGCTAACTCTAACCGATCTTTCTGGCTCTTGATTTCAAGGCTGCAAAATTCAACATGGGGCCTGTGAGCTTTGTCTTGAAATGCTCTCCTAGGAGTCTGTGGGATTCTCTCCGCTCACCTTCTTCCCTTTGGGTTGGTGTGCTCTCTGTTCTTTATTAGCCTCACTTTCTCCAGAGTTTAGTACTTCGCTTTTATTCTGTCACTCCTCATACTCCTTCTGACTACTATTTCCATGGGTAAACCTTCTACATCCCTATCTTTAGTCCAGATTTTTGTCCTGAGCTCAGAACTATATGTCAGAGAATTTATTGAACTATGATGTCCCACAGATACCTTGAGATCTAAACTAAGTTCATCTTCCTCTTCTTCACACCCCAACCCTTGCTCTATCTCCTGTCCTTCCTCTTTCACTGAATGGTATAAATTGACTAAGTGAAAATGTAGGCATTGTCTTTTCTGCTTTCCTCTCCCTCATCTTCCAAATCCAACCCCAAATCATGTCCTGATGATTCTTTCAAGTATTTCCAAAATCCACACACAGCTCTTAATCAGTAGTCCACTGTGCCTACCTTAAATCATGTTGCCATTATGTCTTATGGGGACTAAAGGAATAGCCCCCTCTCTTTTTATGCCCCCAACCATCAATTCCTTATACTGAAACCAGAGGGATTTTAATAAAAATAGAATCATGTTATCTCTGAATTTTCTAGAGTCACATGGCCACCCAGAATAAAGATATTTTCTAGATTTTGTTTTACTTGATGTGGCCATGTGACTATATCCTAGTTAATGGAATATGGGAAACACTGAGGTGTACAACTTCCAAGTAAAGACTTTCAAAGGAATGGGCCTGTATGTCTTCCTCCTATCTTGACCCTTTCTTGATAACTCAGATATGGACCCAGAAAGCATAATAATTTTCAACTATGTGAATGGGATCAACTGCTAAGGGAGGATGGAGTAACAAGACTGAAGAAACCTAAGATCCCAACATCGCCAGGCATCCTGCCTTACTGTTCCTGACCTGCTTACTTAGACTATTGGAGGGAAAGACTTTTTATCTTACTAAGCTAACTGTAATGTTTGAAGATACAAACTAATCTGTATCCTCACTAGTACATATATGTGTTATGTTTAATGAATCCCCCTATTACTCCCAAGTTAAAGTCCAAATTTGTATCTTGGAATAAGAGACTATCTTAATACATGCCATATTCATCACTCTAGCTCCCTCACCATTCTCTTACTCTCACTCTGCTGCCATTATGGATTACTCTTAATTCTTCATAAGTGCCACACTCTTAGACCTTGACCTTTGAATGTGGTCTGCTTGCCCCATTCATCCTCATCTCCTTTACCTCAAGTTTCTCTGCCCCCTCAGGGCCTCCTAGGTTTTTCCCCAAAACATTTCTGGGAGAGGAGGTTGAACAAGGAAGATATTACTGATTTTGGATAATTTTTATGCTTCACTCCCCTTTTCCTATGCCCTCCAGAGAACTCGTGACTCCCTGATAATCTAAGGACCTATGTGACAGGCAAGGTCTGTTCTGTAGATTCTAAAAGCTAGAGAATTTCCTAAGGCATAGAGAAGTATTTTTTGCTAAAGACTCTTCTTTGGATCTCTTCTGGTTATCTTCATTCCAAGGTTGTGCTGTTGAGTTCACATCCCTCTGAGGTCACACTGGCTTCCAGCTAGCCTGGTATCAGGTGGAGGGTTGCTACTAGCTGACAATGATGTGTCTTAAGCAACTACTTACTTTGCAAAGAAAGAGAAATAGATTCATACTTTACCATCATTTTCAGCTGGGGGAGGAAAAAAGAGACGAAAAATATATTAAATTCTATTGTTCAACTCAGAATTTCCTCCTATCTTACACTTTTCTGCTAATCTCTATTCTTTAACTCCTATTTTACTGGTGATGGTCTTCATGGGCTTTCATCAGACTATTATATAATCATTCTAAAGGCCCATAAAATGAAGCTCAATTAGATCAGTGTGTTCTCAGATAACTAAGATGTAAAACTTAAAGGATTTATGAGTTTCAATATGTAGCTAAAAGAAAATTTTATAAAGTGATGGATTTTACTCTGAAATTTATTGCTTAAATGAAAAGTCACCTAAGAACTGTATAGAAAGCTTTCAAATGAAGCCAAATTGCTCCTGTAAGATTAATCATAAGAATCAATTTTTACTTGTCAAATTTTTTTGAGTCAGAATCACACTTTGTCCCCCTTGGTAGAGTGGTGTGACATCACAGCTCACAGCAACCTCAAACTCTTGGCTTAAACAATTCTCTTGCCTCAGCCTCCCAAGTAGTTGGACTATCGACACTCACCACAATGCCCGGCTATTTTTGTTGTTGTTTAGCAGGCCAGGGCTGAGCTTGAACCCACCAGCCTCAGTGTATGTGGCTGGTGCCCTAATCACTGAGTTATGGGTGCTGAGCCACAGAACTTTAGATTTAGGGAATGTCTTATATAGGGTGTCCATACAGTTCATGTGCAATTTAAAACTGGCACATAAAATAGTTTATGGAACTTTATGGACACCATGTATTATTTGCCCATCTGCCTTGGAAAAACTGTTTTCTGATGTGGGAGTTTCAGGATGTGCATTTGCTGCCATCTTGAGAGTGACACTGCTAATTAAAGTACCAGGACTATGGTTGGACAGGTACTAGGACTATGGACATGTTATGGTTAATTTCTAGAGGTCCAACTTTTTTTTTTTTTGCTTAGAGAAGAGTCATTAACATGACTATGGAATTTTGTGATGAAGAAGAGTCATTTAATAGTTCACCCCACATCTTTTCTAGTTGGACACATTTATCTGCATCTGGTGTTTGGCTTTAGACTTACCTATAAAGTAAAGTGTATCATCAATAAATTTCATCGCCACGAAGTCGATGCAGTTGTTGTCAACCATCTCAACAGCCATCTTTATTCCTAATGAAAGCAAAGAGCCATTCATTAAGAGGCCATGATTATATCTTTTACATTAAAGGAAATTTTTACTACTGCCTTGGGCTCCCTCCAAATTCAAAAGTCAGTTTCCCACCCAATATGCTGATGAACAAACTGGACAGCTGATAAAGGCCAAGTTTCAGCTTGTGAATATCCATGTTTCAGTGTCCTCTCACAAACAATCAGGTATTTGGAATCAAGAAAGCATTTTCTCCTTAAACGATATTACAAAGGGGAGATAAGTGGACGACTATTGAACTTAATTTCGTTTTATTTTTGAGACAGAGTCTCACTATGTCACCCTAGGTAGAGTGCTGTGGCATCACAGCTTACAGCAACCCCAAACTCTTGGGCTTAAGAGATTCTCTTGCCTCAGTCCCCTCCAGTAGCTAGGACTATAGGTGCCTGACACAACACCTGGCTATTTTTTTTATTGCAGTTGCCATTGTTGCTTGGCAGGCCCGGGCTGGGCTAGAACCTGCCACCTTCGGTGCATGGGGCCAGCACCCTACTCACTGAGCTATGGGCGCCAAGCCTATTATTTTAGGATTCCTTAGAGAAATATATTACCAATGTAAATATAGCTGCATCTGTAAAGGATGCTGGAAATATACCTAATCTTGCCCTTTAATGAGGGAATGGTTCCATCCTTGTCTTACACCAATGGGCTACTGTGAGTGAGCAGCTAAAGGTTTGAAAAGTGGTGTTTCCATCTTGGGGCAGGGGCAGGGTGGGAAAGATTGAAGCGCTCTAGCATTTGATGGTCTTCCCTCTCCCCTGAGCAGGAGCAGCTTTTGATAAAGAGTCTAGACTATGCTATGTTTTTAACATAAGTAATACATAAATACAATCTTGCTGTAAAAGAATCAAATGATATAGGATTTAAAAAAATTAAATTTCCTTTTTTTTTTTTGCTCTTTCCCTCTGTCCCATCTCACTTCACTTCAATGTGGTGTGTGTTCTTCCAGAATTTTGTCATGGAGTGAGAAGTGGGAGTTCTAAATCCACTGTGAACTGTGATGGGAAAAATATTATGTGTTTATTTTCACTAACTTTTTTTGTTTTTTATTGTTGGGGATTCATTGAGGGTACAAAGAACTGATTACATTAATTGCATTTGTTAGATAAAGACCCTCTTATAATTGTGTCCTGCTCCCAAAAGGTGTGCCACACACTGTGACCACCCCCACCCTCTTCCTCCTTCCCTCTCACTGCTCTCCCCTTGGGTCCCCCCAACCCCCCATGTACTAGGTCATTAATTGTCCTCATTCAGAATTGACTTTTTTTTTATTTGGTGAAACAGGGTCTTACTTTTTTGCCCAGGCTGGGCAAAAACTCTTTGGCTCTAGTGATACTCCTACCTTAGCCTCCCAAGTAGCTAGGACTATAGGTGCCTACCACTATGCTTGGCTAATTTTTTTTTTTTTTTTTTTGTAGAGACAGGGTCTTATTATGTTGCTCAGGCTGCCCTCAAGCAATCCTCCTACCTTAGCCTCACAAAGTGCTACGATAAGAGCTACCACAACAGGCCTTATTTTCATCAACCTGTAACTAAAATTCTGGATTCTTTCCATTATTACTTGTAGGAAACAACCCACAGTATTAATAGAAGTACCTGCAATTCGGTCACTAATAGAAATACATATTTCCTATTGTGTTACAATTGTTGCAGAGATCTTGAAACATGGGTTAAGCTTATTATTAATCAGAAATTACAGAAGTTATCAGTTCCACCAGAAGATCTTAATGTGTTAATAAAAAGCAAATGTAGAGGGTGCCAAAAATATGTACACACATTTTAAGAAAGGAAAATATTGTATTAAATTTGTAATACTCAAGTCATGTTTGACTTTTGGAATTACAAGAGGTGTTCAATGTGACTTATATTCATCTTTTGTTATTGGTATATGTTGAGCATTACACTTTTAATGCAGTTTTTTCCTTTCTTAAAATGTGCATACATTTATTGCACACTATATATGACAAAATTTGTTAATTTTTTGGTAACTATTGTAATGGAATCAGTTTCCTTTCTAGGGCTAAGTATTTAATTTTATGTAGGCAAAAAACATTATTCTGAGAAGGGGTCTACAGTGTTCATCAGATTGCCCTTGCTAAAAGAGTGACCAGGAAGTGCTACTCTAGAATTCAGTAGCACGTTGGATCCCTGGGCAGTTATGGTTGGGGCACTCAGGAAGTTGGTTGGGTCACAGTTGTCAATGTGGAAGTCTTTATAAATTTGTGCTCATAGATTGAGAGCTGAGGCCAAGAATGTATGCTATACTAAGCAGGAAATTAAAAGTCAGTTGAAAAAACTTAATCCAAATTAAGCTATTCCAAAATATCTGTTAGTTGGTAGCTATTTAACCTAGTTTTACCGAGGTTGAGTTCCCTATACACATCCAAATGTGGAAAGTCATTCAGGTTATTTTATTTAGGTAAGATAATAACTTTAAATACAATACAAATTTAAAATAAATTTAAATTCACAAGTCACAATATCACTACTTTTTTAAAGGAGGGGATAAGGAGGACTCTGAGGGGTAAAAAAGAGCAAAGGACAAAATGAGTGCCAAGATAAGTCAAATACTTTTTTTCCAAAACCCAAACCAACTTTAGCATTAAAAATCAGAACTCTAATGACTAAACTGTGTGCTCTTTAAGGGTATTTTCCATATTCACCTTTATGACTTCATCATTGAACACCAGCCTGTTATCAATGTCAGAATGCAGTTGTTAATTGAATTAACTGAGAAGGCAGGCATTTGTTAATCTAGGAGGGGCTCTATGTTTCAACTAGTTGTCAGTTGGTGAGATAACTGCTAACATGGTCTTCTCTACAAACTTTATTTATTTGTTTAAATTTACCGGGTACAAGCATAATTTTGTTACCTGGATAGATTGCATAGGGCTTTCATTGTATACATCACTTAAATAATGTACATCACACTCACTAAGTAATTCTTCCTCATGCTCCCACCTCTCCACCCTCTGAATCTCTGCTGTCTGTCATTGTACACTACATCTGTGCGTGTGTATTGTTAACTCCCACTTACTGGTGAGAGTATGTGATATCTGTCTTTCTGTGTCTGAGTTATTCCACTTATGATAATGGTATTTGCCTTTCTGTGTCTCAGTTGTTTCACTTAAGATAATGATATTTGTCTTTCTGTATCTAACTTGCTTCCCTTCAGATAATGGCCTCCAGTTCCATCCGTGTTGCTGCCAAAGACACTATTTTGTTCTTTATTATGGCTGAATAGTATTCCGTTGTGTATATATTCCATGTCTTTGCTACACCTATAAGCTTTAATAGTATGTAACCCACACATAGGTATGAAACTGAAATTTGCCAAGCAGGATGTGCAGGAATAGGGTTAAATTACTAGTGTTTACTTCTGTATTTAGTCAAAGAGTACATGGATTTATAGAAGGGCAGTTATAGTATTACACGACATTTGAAGTCATTCATCACTTAATTCTGGAGCATCTATTATACATCAGGAATGTGCTAGCTGTGGATGAAACTGACAGGAATGGGCTAGCTGCTGATGAAACTGACAGGAATGAATCTCCAGTGACTCAGAGGCCAGAGAGACGTAAACATAAAGTTAGAAAATAAGTGTAATGAATACTGCAAGAGCTGGATGTACAAAAGATCCTCTGTGTCTGTTTGGTGGTGTTGGAGAAGGAGAGGACGTGATGAATAGGCTGCTTTGAAAGAGAAGCAGGCATTTTCCAGGCCAGGGGAGGAGCTTCCACCAAGAGAAAATAATGTGAACCAAGGCCAGGAAAGACAGCCTTGTGCTGAAAGACAGACTTGTTTCACCTGCATCTTTCTTTTTCTTTTTTTGAGACAGTCTCACTATGTCACCCTTGGTAGAGTGCTGTGGCGTCACAGCTCACAGCAACCTCAAACTCTTGGGCTTCAGCGAGACTCTTGCCTCAGCCTCCCAAGTAGCTGGGACTACAAAGCGCCTGCCACAACGCCTGGCTGTTTTTTGGTTGTAGCTGTCATTGTTGTTTGGCAGGCCCAGGCTGGGTTCGAACCTGCCAGCTCTGGCATATGTGGCTGGCACCCTAGCCTCCGAGCTATAGGCACTGAGCCAGCCTCATCATTTTTACCATCAATAATGCAAAAGTAGTCACATTTTACAGAAAGAATGCATTTCTGAAGATCTCACATAGGACAAGATTACCTCCTTCTTGAGAATAAATGTGAAAGTATGGGCAGAGGTACTCTTGTAGTGCATGAATCTACAATACGCAAAGTGTTATTCCCACTTTCTTTTTGTCAACACTGTTGGCATTATTACTAATGTTTTATAGAATGGTCTCTCCACATAGCCTTTTGTCTTTTTCATATCATTTTCTTGCATCTAACTATTGTTCCAATTTACATATTTGAGGATGTTTTCTAGCACAAGCAGTAACAATAGCTTTTGGCACGTTGATAAAATTGTTCAAACAAATATAAAAATATTTAAAAATACTAATTAATTTTATATTTACATTGTATACTTATATACATAAAACCTGTCTGTCTCAAGAACTTCTGAGATAATTGAAGATTAGCTCACATAATACTGACAGGGAAGCAGATAATTCTACCTGGAATAAGAGATACTTGCATGTGTAAACAGCGTTACTGTCTTACAACTCTCTAGGCCTAACAGCTTTAAACTCATGTCCTTCTAGTTAAACCATTTGAAGGAGTTCACATTACTTGCATTTTGTTTATACAAAGTAAGACTATAATTTGTACATAAAGTTAGTTTGATTTTGCCTAATTCAATTCACATCTAATATAACTCCCATTGTATTTTGACAAAAGATTGGGAAGGAGAGTCAGATTACAAAGGCCTTATTTAAATAGGCTAAGGAGTTTGAACTTTTTTCCCAGAAAAAAAACAGTGATTTATTTTAAGCAGGGGAAAGATATGGTCAAATTTGTATCTTGAAAAACTCACTCTGAAAAAAAGAAAAGTTCACTGTGGCGGCCTATAGATAATGGATCTAACTGGGGAAGACTGGATAGAGGGCAGAGAACAGCCTTGGAAACAATTTTAATAGTTAAAAGGTAATGAGGCTATAAACTAAGCTAGCAAATTCAGGAAATAGTAAACAGCAGAACTTTTCAGCTGAAAAGAAATGGGAGGAGGAGGAAATAAGGGTGACTTTAACATTTCTGGCTGGGGCAACTTGTTGAGCGGTCACTCCTGATTAATTAAGAAAAAAGAATGAAAAAACACCTTGAGTGAAAAACAGTTATTTCAGTTTTATAAATCTGAGAAGTTTTGTAAATCGAGAAAGGAGTTTCAGCAGGAGTTGCTTGAAATCAAAAGTTACAGAGCCTATAATTTAGATCCAAGCTTAAATTTGTTCATTGAATTTGCTAATTAGGAAGTTTCGGTAACAGTACAATAGTTTGGGTAAAGCGGAGGTAGCAGAAGGCAGGTTGGCAAATATTTAAGACAGAATGGGAAGGGGGAAAAGTAAGAACACTGATTATCAACTATTCTTTTAGAAAATTTGGCTACAAAGTAGTGTGAAGGTAATTGTTATTGGAGGATATATATAATTTTTTTTTTTTAAAGAGATAGAGGTCTCAGAACCTCAAACTTCTGGGCTTAAGTGATCTTCCTGCTTCAGCCTCCTGAGTAGTTGGGACTATAGGCACCAGCCACCATGCTCGGCTAATTTTTCTATTTTTTTTAAGTAGAGGTAGGATCTTGCTCTTGCTCAGGCTGGTCTCAACACCTGAGCTCAAGAAATCCTCCTGCGTTGGCTTCCCAGAGTGCTAGGATTACAGATGTGAGCCACCATGCCCAGCCAGGAAAAAAAAAAAAAAAAAAAAAAAATATATATATATATATAAAATTTGCAATTTTTTTTTTTTTTAAAAATAGTCTTGCTCTTGCAACAGCCCCAGCTAGAGTGCCATGGTGTCAGCTTAGATCCTGGGTTCAAGCAATCCTCCTGCCTCAGCCTCCCTAGTAGCTGGGACTACAGGTGCTGGATACCACACCTGACAAAATTTTCTATTTTTAGTGGAGACAGGGTCCTCTTGAGCTCAAGGATCCTCCCTCCTTAGCCTCCCTGAGTGCTGGACTTACAGGCATGAACAGCTGCATCTGGCTTACAATTTTTAACTTGGCTCCAGATACACAGTTCTAACAGTAAAATATCTAATGAATTACTTTCCAAAACATGTTCAAATAACTTGCCCAAATCTGAAATCTTTGAGTCATTTCTTTCTTTTTGAGACAGTTTCACTTTGTTGCCCTTCATAGAGTGCTGTAGCATCACAGCTGACAGCAACCTCAAACTCTTGGGCTCAAGTGATTCTCTTGCCTTAGCCTCCCAAGTAGCTGGGACTACAGGCACCCACAACAACACCTGGCTATTTTTTGTTGCAGTTGTCAATGTTGTTTAGCAGGCCTGGGCTGCGTTCGAACCTGCCAGCGTGGGTGTATGAGGCTGGTGCCGTAAACACTGTGCTATGGGTGCCAAGCCCATGTGTTTATGTTGAATTCTTCAGTTTTTTATTTTCTTACCACCTTTTTTGTTAGGTCTTAATACATCTATAATTAGATTGATTGATTACACTGTGCTATGTTCTCCCTTCTGTTCCCTCTTCCCTCAATTTTCCTCTTTTCCTTTCTCATCCATGTTGCTTTGTTTTCTTTAATCTATGAAAATTATAATTGTATAAAAATATCTTGAATATTTCAAATAAGATTCTGAGATTATAGACTTCTCTTTTTTTTAAAGAGTTATACACTATCTCAGAAAGATCTTCCCAGGAGTATGCAGTGACAATAAGTTCTCTGAAACAACAATAGTTATAGTTATACAAGCCTTTGAAAACTAGCCAGAGGCCAGTCAATGGTAGAATTTCATATTGGAAATTAAGCCGTAGGAGTTCTAATTTTGCCTAGGGAAGTTCACTTCATTCTGAAGGTTTCAGTTTCCTCATTTGGACACCAAGGAAGTTGGATGGTCCCTATTTAAGGTCTGTTCCAGCTCCAGCATTCTGCAGTTCTAGTCTGTAATTAAAGCTGCAAGTAGAGAATCATTTGTATGTGGTGGCAAATGCCCTATGACCACTTCTTCATGACTCTAAGGCAACCCATATTTACCAAATATTTATTATATAACCAGCCTTGTTAAGCCTAAGAGATTAAAAATATACTATCAGATTAAAAGTGAAAAATACCTTGAAATTGAAAAGCAACTATGATTATGTTTACCCTGACTGTAGAATAGGAATTGGATGAAATGAGGGAGCATGTGACATGCCTGATTTCCTGAGATCAGGTAGGTAGTAATCCTGACGGCGACGAGACAGAAACCTAATTTTCAGTTATACAAATCATTTTGTCCATGAAAATTTTGTCCATCTTATTATGAATGTGTGTATGTGGGGGGTGTAGAAGAGGTGAGGGCAGAAGAAAATAAAACATTAGGTAGTTAATTATAAAAAGTATAATCAATGAACTGCTAAATATACCTTTAATACAAAAGCCAGCATGGAACTGATATAGTTGGAATGGCCTGTCTGACAAGGAGAATTGAGTTTGATTTGAAAGAATGTTAAAATTTGAATAGATGAAGCTGGGAATGGTTAAGCACTGGTAGATGGAGAGGGCATGGCAGAGCA